>JARYGA010061177.1:41711-90057 GCA_030545235.1 Helianthus tuberosus | reverse complement strand
AACTTGTCCATGTGCTTCTATGTATTCTCATGTATTTTGTATGTGTATTTTTGTATTTTTACTCCTTAGGAGTGTTTAGTGTATTTTCAAGTCCTAATACACTATTACATACAATACATATTTCATACACTTAGCACAAAATTTGGTGACCAATAAATATATATATTTTCCTCAAAAATATACATACTTAATATCAATTTTTATCTTGAAGAAATCATCATTTCTTAACTTGAAATTTACACAAAAATTAGGGAAACCTTGGTAAATATTTTTAGATAAATTTTTAGGGAATAAGTTTCACCAAAACTTATATTTATCTAAGTGTAAAAATTTTATAAAAATTTTGACATGGTTTCCCCTAAAAATGGAGGTTTCCCATGTTTTCAACACATGTGTTTATTTTCTTTTAAAATCATCATCAATCATCAACAACACAATCAAGACTTACCATAAGCCAAGATCATGTAAATTACACTACATAATGAACTTGAAGTTTTTGTAAGAACTTGTAGTAACTTACCATGTTAATTAGTAGGTTTAGTTACCCTTTAAAACATTGTTATTTGTTTGCAAATCACATTCTTGAAAGAGTTAGTCATTTACAACTTGTATGATGATTTTTCTAAAAATATTTCTTTTGTATTTTTCTTGTTATAATCATGTTCCTAGTCTTGATTTAACACAAAAAATATGATTAGTTTACTTAGAAACCATGACTTTGTAAATCTTATAAATAAATTTGGTTTCTTGAGAAAATTAGTTTTGTAATCATCTATTTACAAGATTTATATTTTGTTTAAATCATCTTTACATATGAAAACAAATTTCATCATTCAAGTTCATGTATATAAAGTATGATCATCTTGGTCTTTCACAAGATCATCACCTTAACTTACTAGATCATGTGTTAAATCACAATCTAGTAGGTTTCTTATGATGTCCAACATCACTAACACAAATCATCAATCATCAAGAAGCAAATCATTCTCTAATCATCATGTATTCGTATGTTAATAAGCTTATGTTAAAGATTCATGATTATGTTCTTTAGTGTTCTTCAATATTAACAATGTTCATCATCTTTTAACCATCAAAATATGTAGTAAAAACAAGTTACAAGGAGCTTACTACTAGCACAAGGGCTAGGGAAGAACACTAGATGAAGGAGATGATAAATGTGTTGGATAAAAGCCAATGGAAGAGGTCCTTCAAGATCCAAGACCACCAAGCTTGCTTAAACACCTTCTTGCACCTTGAAATGAGCTTGGAATGGATGGAAATTGTTGAATGATGATGGTGGCTTGGGGTTGATCTCGGCCAAGAGTGGGGAGCAAGGGAAAGGAGAAAGTGGTGGGTGTTTAGTGTGTGAGAGAATGAGGATGATGAAGTGCTCTTATAACCATATTTAGTGTTTATCCAATGTATAATGTATTACCAAAGTACAAGGCAAAATCTCTAGTGAATCAAAGTGAATCAATGGAAGATTAAGTAAGATCTTGGTGAATCAAGGAAATCTAAGTGTAGGGCCACCTTGGTGACCGTCCACATGAATGGGGGTAAAGTGTAAGTTCCAATCACTAATTACATAAACAAGTTAGGTTTCAAGTGTCTTGATTAGGGATTTAATGTGTTAATATGTTAAAAGAGGTGTTATGGTGTTCGGGGATCATAACTAGCTCAGAGACATTAAAACAATGCTTCTAGTATAATTTTGGTGTTTCGGGTAGTGTCCGGTTGTTCGGTTAGATACCGGTTCGTTAAAGTGTCAAACTATTCCGTTTAGTGATCTTTAAGTACCCTTTTGTGACACTTTTAATTCCCGACACTTTTGAAAGCATTCAGGGCCATTTAGTCATATTTTTACATGTTACTAACTCATTACAATGCTGAATTTTGCTGAAATATCCTGAAATATGTAAAATTCAGTATTTAAAGTGTGTTTCGGGTGCTTTTTAGTGCATATTCTAGCTTCTGGAAACTCTATATGTTAACCCTTGTATCCATACTTGGGTTTTAATGTATTTTAGACGTTGGACCTACTCCTAGGCCCCAATTCTACTGTCTGACTGCTTTCTGCAGAATTGCTGACACAATATGTCTTACCGGTGAGTTTACTAGTCTTTCTGACGCAACGCTAATAGTAATGCATAAAGCAATATTTGAAGTATAAAACGTGCATGAATTCACAAGTATAGCATGAAATCAGACAATGTTGACATTTAAGCACATAATTGCAGATATTAAATAATAATTAAATTGTACGGAAATTACCAGTTTTGTGCCAGTTGTCACATTGGAGCCCCCCCCCCCCCCCCACACCGCCTAGTGACGTGTCCGTGGGGTATGGCGGGGCGTGGGTGCACCGCTTGGGTTGGCAGATTATTAAAAAAAATTACAAAAATTTTATAAAATTCACACAACATTTATAAAAAAAACCTAAAATTTCATTAAAAATTTAAAAATTACATAATCCTAAAAATTACATAATTCCTAAAAATTACAAAATAAAAAACCAAGAGCGTTAGATAAATTTCAAAAAGGGCGATCTTGTCGAACGCCTTTCGCTCCTTGCCTCGAAACTCTATGTTCGCCACCGCCACCCGGTCCTCGTGGCTTAACTCGCCGCTCGGAACGGCTTCGTAGTAAGTCTTGAAACGATCGAGCTTGGGCCGTAGCTCGCGTCATTTATGTTGGCACGCGTTGAGGTTGTGGCGGTCGTGTCCGACGTTATGTCGGTAGGTTGCGAATGCTTCCGGCCAATGTCGTGTTTGGCCGGGTTGCCGCCCCTTCATAGCATCAACGACGCTTGTGACGAGAGCCAATTCTTCCTCGTGGGTCCAAGATGCCATCTTCTTCGGGTTGGGGTAGCGGGTTCGTGGGATCAAGTGGGTAGCCGGTGGGGTAGCGGTGGATAGCGACAGTTTGGGATGGGGTAGCCGGTGGGGTTTGGGGTTACATTTATAGGGGATGTTGTGACCCGGGGTGACCGCTTGGCTTGGCCAAACGGTTTGAATTTAAAATTCAAACATTCAAACACCTGCTATGACATGGCGGTGGACAGCGAATAGGAGGCCGCCAGCTCGGATGTCAAGACCGCCCCACGCCCGGCTTGAAACCCAAGCCCCAAGGGCCACGCCCCAACCCAAGCCCACCCGGGGTGGTGGCTTGGGCGTTTTCCCCCAACCCAAGCCCCATACCCCATAGTCTAATACAAGGAGTTGTGGACAACACCCAAACATGATCAAATCCAAGTAACCGTAAAATTTGGTTGAAAATATGGTGTAACAATTAATTGATATGAATTATATACACATATACAACCATGAACTTGTATTGAAATTATTTTATTCATAAAGTTATTGTTTGCTCTCCTTATTGTTTCGTCATCCGTTTATCCTTAAATATTTTGGTAGTCATAATTCATACCATAAGCAAGGGCGGACTTAGGTGAAGCCTAAGGTGAGCGGGCGCACCCCTTGAAAAAAAAATTAATGTATTTTTACGCAAAAAACCCGACCACACCCCATGAAAATATGCTTGAACCACTCATCCGCACCCTCAGCATAACTTTTGGGTCCGCCACTACCTTAAGCCGCCAAATCATAAACTTCTTTTATAAAAATCATAGAAAACAAAAAATGGTCCTAAAGTGGATTCAGGTAGGGATCTCTAAGGCTAACAATCTAGACTCCAGGACAGGACACATGAAAACATTGGTACCAAAAAGGAGCCGATTATAATTAAAGAAATCATGCTAAGACCGCCCGTAATGGGGCGTGATTTATAAAAAAAATTCGAAGAAAACGCCCGAAAACGCCGAGAAGCCGCTACACCCCGGCGGGTTTTGGCGTGATTTTGGGCAAATTTGGTTTTGGCGTTCTTTGAATCACGCTATTTGGGCAATTTGTTGGCCAATCAGACAAGGCCATGTGGTTTAGAGAGATGGAGATGGAATTTTTGGGTTGGGTTTGCCGGAATTTTTGGGTTGGGTCCGCCGGAATTGTTGCCGGAAAAGCTGGAATGCAGGAAACGAAGAAGAAGATGGAATGCAGGAAAATGTTTTAAAAGTTTAGTTTTGACAACTTTGGTCCCTGTGGTTTAGATATGGTTTTAAATTTAACTTTTAGACTTTTGAATTTTGGTTTTTGTGGTTTAGATATGTAATGTTTTCTATTTAACTTTTGAATTTTTTTTAAGAATGTAATGTTTTTTATTTAAATGAAATTTAATTAGTTTTAATTAAAAATTTTAATAATTGTGTAATGATTGACGGGGCATTATTGGGCATTATCCCACTACGCCCTTTTTGTAAAAACGCCCAATAATGCCCCCTTGCTGACTGGACTGCCACATGGTGGAAAACGCCCAAGGGTAGGGGCAATATTCACTAAACCACTACGCGTGGTCTAAGAAATAGATATTCAAAAATTAAGGTACTTTCAAGTTTGTTACAAATGTTCTGACAGATCTAGGAATTTTTGTGAGTGGGGGCGAAATACGGGTCGAGCCAAAATGAGCAGGTCAAAATGGGTAATGTAAACACAACATATAACATAAAGTTCAATAAGCATGTTTTAAACCACCAGTACCTAAATCAAGCGATTCATAGAACTATAGAGTAACAAAAAGATGAATTTAGGTAAAGCCGTAGAGCAAACTAATAAAAATCAAAGAAAAGAATACCATTAATCTATTTGTGCTAATTAGTTCATAGTTATCTAATGTAGAGTTAAACATGTTTGGAGATGATTGATAGTTTACATCGCATAAACTACAATCTATCAAGCAAGCGTCTTGATATAGCATATGAAATGATAATGAGGAATTGATCACGTAAATTATGTAAATATCCGTGATAATCTTCCCCAAGCCCCCAAATTCAATCCAAAAGGCAGAGAATTTGAAATTGTAAAATGATTATTGCAAAATTGATGAATGTTCATCCGAATTACATGAGAGGAACATAAATAAGAATAGAAATTCAAAACGTGCCAATAAAAAGCCATGGGCCAAACACAAGCCCAAAAAAATACATAAAACATGAAAAAAACACAAAATTACCTGTAACTCCCATTAGAATGCGTTTCTTGGACCGAAACTTGGGCAAGGCCCTTCTGTGTCCTTGCCACGACGTGCTCTCCATTTCAGGCTTCGATTTGATTGTCGAAGGCCTAAAACGGAGACCCGTAGCCAAAGTTATGGTCGTTTTCGTAAATCACCATTGGAAGCTTAATCATGGACCCCCAGAAATGCCATGACTTGATCTTCCACACTTGGGCCTGCATCACGTCTACAACTATTTACTAGTTACTTATTTAATGGTACACAAAAAAATCATTTACCGTTAACATAAGTTTTTGAATTGCAAATAACTAATTGCAGAAGCCAAATTTTATTTTAACTATGTTTGTTCAAAATTTCAACTTGAACTACCAAAATTGATTTACCTTGTTTATTCGAATCGCGGAAACTAGAATCAGTTTTAACATGTCCGTTTAAAGCACAGGAACCTATAATTGATTTAACTTGTTCGTCCGAAACTTCAATGGAATATCAAACTTACAAAAGTGAAAACTGAAATAACATGTTAGTTTGACTTCCATAAGCCAAAATTGACGAGACAGACCACAAAAGTCACTACATGCTTAGCCCTTATGTAATGGAGCGTGATAAAAATGGTTATCTAACCTGTAGTTTATAGTTTACCTAGATTACATATAAAGCGTCCTCAATATTTCAAGAACGTATTAGAACAAAATGTGAAAAAAAAAAAAAAAAAAAAACCTCCTCTAGGTTGATAGTTTCACACATTATATACTATATTTAAAGTAGAAAGTCGGTGGCTTCAGCCACCGACCACCATCTCCGCTTTTCCCTCCTGCATTTGTCCTCTCTGCCCTTCAGGTCTCATTTTGTGTTGACCTTTCAATTAACTAAACAATAAACAATTGGGTTTCGCTATTTCTCTGTTTCCTCAGTTTTTCATTTCATACAAATCTATATTTTTGTGGCTAACAAACTAACGCACAAATTCTTCATCTCTGCTCTGATCAACTACACATCCATCGCATCTCCGGCCATCTGCGCATCTGTATTTCGCATCACTTGGTCGGAAACGCCGCCGCCTCCACCGCTGCTTGATCAGGTCAGCGCCTCAGCGGTGGTTTCACCGCCGAATGAAGCAATTAGCAACGAAAGCAATTGGGATGTAGAGTGAGGTAGTGGTTGATGGAAATCAAGCGTTGATTAGGGTGTAAGAAGTAAGAACAGATATGAGATATGTGATCTGGGGTTTCTAACACCACACAACTACCAAAGGAACCGCTCACCGACAAATCTGGTGCGATTACAGATCTAACCCCACAAAAGAAATGATTTTGAATAGTGGTATTAACAGTTAAAGCTCTTCCTAACTTCTTTATGTGTAGAGGAAATGATACACAAGATTTCAAGGCGTTTTTGAAACCCTATACATGGGGGTGGTTAGGTGGTGTAGTGGGGTTGAGAGTGTATACAGAGGGTAAGGGGTGTGGTTGAGGGAGATTTAAAAAAAATGTTTGTTTAATTTGAAGAAATGAAAGTTGGGTGCCTGATGGAGTATTGGAGTGTACGACTTTTTCAAAGCAAATTACTCCAAGTGCACCAAAGATGGTTGTTTATCAAATAAACTAGGTTTATTATGGTCGCCGCGTTGCGGCGTACTTCTTTTGTGATTTAGTCTGTGTTTATATGTATTTTGAAATCACTGCGAGAGCCTTGCGCATGGAATCACTGACAAAAATTAAAAAAATGTAAAAAAAAAACACTAAAAGAGGACCTGAAGAAAATCAACCAAAAAAGTTATATGGTAATGATGTTCGTATGAAACTCATGGTCAGATATGAGCCAATGGTATTGGGTATCGGTACCGAATTTCCCGAAATATATTAAGTAACAATTCGGTACCGACTTTTGGCGTTCATGGTACCGGTTCGCCACCGGTTTTAGCTTCATAAACCGGTACCGTAACCAGCATTTTTGGTACAAGTACCGATTGGGATTTGGTATCGGTTGGCACCGTGCTCATCCCTACCCCTGAAACTAAAATAAATAAATCATTAAAAGTTAAAAAAAAACAACAAAAAGTTGTGCGATAGCGTTATTATTCGTACAATCGTACGGTACTCGTGATTAACGATGAAACAACGATACCATGTAGCATTAAAACACTATTCATTAACTTTGTTTATATAGGTAATATATAGGTAATAGGTAATAGTGAATATAATAGATATAAAAAAAATGTAAAGAGTGGGACTTGAACCCATCCTCTTTGTAAACTAAAACACCACACAAACCACTTTACCAAACATACAAATAAATCATGTTAAAGAAAGTAAAAGTATATAAACAATAACATTAAAGGATGGAACTCACTATAAAGAAGTCAACAAAAACAACCAACCAATAAGGAAAATTTACTATTCGTTACTATTCATCATGATGTGACAACTACTATTTATAAGCTTAACGATGAAACAATGATACCATGTAGCATTAAAACACTATTCATTAACTTTGTTTATATAGGTAATATATAGGTAATAGGTAATAGTTAATATAATAGATATAAAAAAAATGTAAAGAGTGGGACTTGAACCCATCCCATTTGTAAACTAAGGTGGTGTTTGTTTTTCTGTGGGAAAAGGTCTGCAGTCTGCGGACCACATCTGTAGGCATCTGCAGGAGAAGAGGTGGACCAAATGTCTGCAGTCTGCAAGGAGAAGAGGGTTTGGTTTTTTTATATTTAAAAACCCCTTCTCATATTTTATAAACACAAACAACACACAGACAACCCAGCACCATAACCTCTCTATCTCTCTCTCTCCCTGCCTCCCTCTACCACCACAACCACCGTCCACCTCCACCACCACAATCAACCACCACCACTTCAGCCACCACCCACCGGAGAAGAAGGGGAGCCGGAGAAGAAGGGGAACCGGAGAAGAAGGGGAGCCGGAGGTGGAGGTCGACGACGAGGTAGAGCCGGTGGGGGAGGTGGTGGCGGCTGAGGTTGGAGATCGAGCAGGAGGAGGGGTGCGGCTGAGGTGTATGTCGACGAGGAGGAGGAGCCGGTGGGGGAGGTGGTGGCGCCGGAGGTGAAGGTGGTGTGGGCAGGTGGTGGCGCCGGAGGTGAAGGTGGTGGCGCCGGAGGTGAGGTGAAGGGTTGAGGGTCTGTGTTTTTGAGGAGGAGATGTTTTGTGAAGGAGATAAGTCTTCAGAAGAGGTTTGAAGACCTCAAGACAAGTCTGCCCCAAACAGAGGTGGGGAAGAGATTTGAAGAGCTAACCTCTTCTAAAAAACAAACAAGCTGCAGACCCTTATGTCTGCGCGTGGTCTGCACGGCGCAGACATAAGAGGTTCTGAAGTACTTCTAGCAAAAAACAAACAAAACCTAAAACACCACACAAACCACTTTACCAAACATACAAATAAATCATGTTAAAGAAACTAAAAGTATATAAACAATAACATTAAAGGATGGAACTCACTATAAAGAAGTCAACAAAAACAACCAACCAATAAGGAAAATTTACTATTCGTTACTATTCATCATGATGTGACAACTACTATTCATAAGCTTGGTTTATTAATATATAGGATAATTTTCTTTCTTTTGTTTATCCAATTTCACACGTATATGGTTAAAACGATATTTTTTTATTACATTAAGTGTTAAAATGAATTAGGACTTAAATAGCTCATAACATCTATTTCAAGATGATGACAACTTTAAATTGTTAAATAACAACCCAATTAATCTAGAACTTAAATGTTTTTTAAGTTGTTCGATTTTTTAAACTGCATGACGCTTATCTCTAAGTATACTATTATAATGTATTTTTATATACGTTCAAACTGACCCGTCGTAATGAGCGGTCATCGTGTTTATCTTTATATACATTTTGGTGTGACTTATGTTCGAATAATTTAGTTTTCGTATACAAAGACGTAACTTTTCAATGACTTTCAAATACATTGTCGCAACGTAGTTTTTTAGTATCACGTTTGCAATTTGCTTATAGATCCTTTCATATGTCTTGAAATATTTCGACGCAAAAAAAATAAAAAAAACATTTGTTAATACTAAGAAATAATAAAACTAAAAACTAAAAACAAATTTATATGGCAACGTGCAAGATATCCAACTTTAGAGATTCAATACTTTCAACTTTCATTTTTTGATAAGTGACACATTGATCCATAACTTTTGTTAGTTGACAACTTTGATCCTCATTTTTGTTTAAATTACTTTTACGAACTTATACCGCTACGTGTAAGATATTCTACTTTTTTAATCTATGCCTAACCATGTTGATGTTGTGAAGGTAACGTGTGTAACAAAGAAAAAAAATGCATCACATCACACTCAAGCACAACACATTAATGTCATCATCGTAACGCGTGTAACAAAGTAGCAAACACAACGTTGCCGCCTTAACGCGCGGCACGGGTAAAGATCTAGTTCCTATAAAAAAGGTGAACTTTTGTACAACACATTTCTAGAGATATTACAAAACTCCTATAAAAAGGTGAACTTTTGTACAACACATTTCTGTAGATATTAAAAAAAAGGTAAATTACATTTTTCGTCCTTTAGGTTTGTATTGGATTGCAATGGATATCCTTTAACTTTAAAAATTACAGTCGCAATCTTTTATTTGTTAAACTCATGACACCCTAGGTCCTTTATCCCTAACACAGTTAATATTTTCAGTTAAATATGGCATGTGTCTTGCACATGATGATAGTTTAGTAATTCTACTAATATATTTAAACAAATACACAGAACCAGATTTTAAAAAATAAAACAATATAATATACAAAACATAAACCCAATCTCTCTCTGTTCTCTCCCCCCTCTCTCTCCAACCAACACCCACCACCACCAAAAAAATCCAACTCATCATCACTGTGTGACAGTCACCACCACCACCAAATCCGAATCAAACAATCGGATCAAACACAATCATAAATAGCCAATGGATTTTTTCTCTAAATTTTTACATCTAAGATCGATGCATTAACTTATCAAAACAACCAAAATCATACCTTTGTTCTACTGATAAATGATAAATTAGTCATAAATACCCAAATTTAAGAGTCATCTATGATGTTTATTTTTACATAAATGTAATACATATAACCCTCCATGAACAACATAATTTTGTTTGGTGGTGCGGATGACATAATACCATTCATTTATATTAAAATTTATGTTGCTTTGTTTCTGTTCTGCTGTACTGCTGCGACAGATCAGGCCACGAACCAAAATCATAATTACCAAATTCATACCTCTGTTTCAGGCTACCCTTCTTCCGACCGTCGCAGGCGGACCTCCGGAAACTGTATTGTTCTCAAGGGACACAACCAGTTCTACTCTTCGGTGGTGAAGATTTAGAATGACAATAGGCTATTGTATTGTTCACAGGGGACACAACCCCATACAACGGTGTAGATGAAAGCAACGAAGCTTCCAGTGGTGACGGTGTAGATGAAGCTATAGTTCAGGTAGATGTCATTGGGAAGACGGTGGTTGCAGGGCCGTCCCTGAGAATCCCTAAGAATTTTTAGGCCTTGTGCGAGTTGAAAATATGGGCCCCAACATATAAACTTATTTGTATAAAATCAGTAATAAGACGATAGTTGTAATAACTATAAACAAAAAAAATTGTAGCAAAATGATCTATGTTAAATTGTTAAAGGAATCATAATGTTCTCCATTTGTGTTCAACTAATGAATAAGTTGCCATGGTCCAACGACAATTTGCATATCTCAAAGTCCACGATTAGCAACCAAAATTTTAATATGCACATCATATGTTTCATCAAAATATAGGATTCGACTATTATCTAAAAAAATGGTATAAAGATGAGCACAATTAATTTTAGAATGGTTTATCAGTTGTCACAATTATCCATGTTCATAGAGTAAATACACATATCAAATTAGCATCAATTAAAACAATAAATTCAAGTTTTATGTTACAAATAAGTTAATACACCTAAAATTGATTTCAACACCCTCAAGACAAGCAAAAATTAACCAACACTTAAATATTTCCAGCAAAAAGAAAAGTATAATATGTATAAACATATTCAAATTAGTTTTATAACATGAACTTTTCACAAATAAAATAAATAGAGCTTATAAACTATATATCGAGTTCTACATCGTAAATGGTTAGATGAGAAATAAACAAGTAAAAAAAACTTACAATTCAAAAAAGAAAACATGTAAACTCTTTTTTTATGTACATGCTTAAATGAGAAAAAAACTTACACATTTAAACAAGAAAATATGTAAAATTTATTATGTAAATGGTTAAATAAGAAAATAAAGACTAAAAAAATAAGCTTTATGTAACCTTTCACCTTATAAGCTTTATGGGGCCCAAGCTGAATCAGCCCCTTGAGGCCCAAAAAAAAATATGGAGCAACTGAAAGAAAAATAAAAAAAACATGCTGCTAGTGGGATTCGAACTCGAAACGGCCCCATCCATATAGAAGTGCTGCTTCCATTCAGCCAAAGGGAGAAACTGTATTTCTATATTCTACAATAGCTTTATATATAAAATAAAGAGATATCAATTTTGGGCCCCTCGATGGTTTGGGCCCTGTGCAGTGGAACCTCCTGCACAGGCCCAAAGCCGGCTCTGGGTGGTCGCTAGTTATGCATGTCGCTACAGGAAGACGATGATGATTCTTGTTTTTATGATGGAGATGGTGTGCGGGGTAAAAAGTTAGGGTTTTTTTTTACTTTTAGAAGGAGGAAGAATCATGGGGTGCAAAGACACTATTGCCCTCACATGAGGTGTACAAAAAATGGTTTTAGAACCGAAATCGGAAAAAAAACCGAAACCGATTTTTTTTAACCGGTTTTTTTGTAACCGGTTTTTTTTAACCGCCGGTTTTTAGACCAGTTACTATTCTTGACTTCAAAAACCGGTTATTAACCGAAACCGGTTTTAAAAAACCGGTTTTTTTTGGGAAAAACCGGTTAAAAACCAGTCCCAACCGGTTATTGTTTTGGACCTCAAAAACCGGTTAGTAACCGGAACCGGTTATAAAAAAACGGTTTTTATTTTGGGTGAAAAAACCGAAACCGGTTTTTGAAAAAATCCGATTTGTACACCTCTAGGTGCATATGACAAGGCTTAACGTTTTTAATTAACCAGATTAGTACTAAAGGACCTAGGATGTAATGAGTTTTACAAATAAAGGTAAAAGAATTACGACTTTAATTATTAAAGTTAAAAGGTATCCAATACAATCCGATACAAAGACGAAAAACAACCCATGGCATTATAGCCTAGTGGTATCTTGGTGGTGAGATAAAGCTTATGACCATTAGGTCATTGTTTTGGTCAAAAAATCTGATGAGGATAATGCAACCAAACTCTCTGTTATGGGGTTTGATGCTTGAATTACTTTGTAGCAATAAGGATCACTATGAAAAATAAATAACAAGTGACACAAGGTTTATACGGGGAAAAAGCCCTTGATCAAGAGTTGATCTCCGGCACAAAAAACCCCGGGTGATGGAAACTACCGATCACCAAGCTCAAATAAATCAGTAAATGTTTACAACTTCGGATAGTAACGAGCTAGGTACAAGGATCACTATGGTGAAATGTGTAAAAGTGAGTAAAAACTGTTGAGTGTTTGTCGAAAGCTTCAAGAGTGCAATTGTACGAGAGTGTGTGTAGCTGTAAATGGCTAAGTGTTCTAATTACTAGCTCGTCACCCCTTTAAAAATAGAAGTTAACCATGCTAACAAACTATCCGACTTTTGTGCCATGCTCCCACGTTCTCCACAACGTCCATTTCCAGTCAAACGTGTGCGAAATACCCGTGGAATATTCCATAGTAACGTTGCCAAGACCAAGTCAAGCTTGTTACTCCTGCAAAATAATACGAGATACAAACAAACAATCGTTAGTATGAGGATCCTTAAGGTGATCCATGATCCTGATCCTGAAGCTCTTCTTAGGATCACTGTCTGTCACAGAAGTAAGGATCATTTATTAGGATAACAAGCAAGGATCACTAATTGTTAGAAAATCCTCCCCTAACAATTGCCCCCAAAATATAAGGAGTAATATGTAAAATGAACGAATTATATTTTCTTGATCTTATCCGCAACTAACTATCGTAAATATAGCCGTTGATGTAGAACTATCCGTTGCAACTATGACGTCACAGAAGTGACAACCCTGCACAATCATGATTATAAATAGGAGATATAGATAGGATCGTTTGCATTTAAATTTCAGAGATACTCCCTTTATAACTGCATCCGAAGATAAACAGGTATTCTCTCTTCATCTTCTTCCTTCTTTTGCTCTGTTTTCCGTCTCTTTCCATCATTCTATCAAAAATGTTGCTCCGGAACTCCCCAGCTAAGGATCACCCGAAAAACAGCCCACTGAAGAGCCAGGGAATCATCGAAGATTCCATAAAAGAACGCTGCTGTTTCACCGATCCACAGATTGATAGGATCCGCCACTGTTTCCCGGCGAACACCGTGTTTAAATCTTTTGATCCCAATGCCCTGAGTGATCATATTTCCGACAACTGGGTTGCTTTTCCTGTCACTCCGTTCACCATAGGCTATACATATCCTTTTCCAGCCTTCACCCAATCTTTCTTTTCCCTAACCGGCATCTCTTATATCCAAGCCATGCCGATGATTTGGAGGGTTTTGTATACCCTTGAAAGGATCATCGAGCAGGAAGGGATAGACCTAGGAATGTCAGAGCTGGGAGAGCTGTATGATCTTACTACCTTTGGTTCTCATCGTTATTTGTTCAAACGTAAACCTGGTGAGGAACACCCGATCTTCAAAGCTACCAAGAATGACACTAACTGGAAGCGGCGTTTCTTTTTCGTCAAGAGAGATTCTATCGCTGACGGGAAGGATCTACCCAAGAAATGGGCTACCCATGGTAGGGTGGAGGATCCTGAGAAGGATCACCAGAGAACCTTCTTTTGATATAAGGATCACTTATATACTTTTGCTTTCTTGTTATGCAGCTATCACCGTTTCACACCTCAGACTGTCTCCTGCTGCCAAAGAGAGACTCGCCGCTTTCAAGAGACTTGATCCTGAAACAAGAACTTTCAAGACAACCACCCAGGATTCTCAGGAGGTATCCTCAGGCTCTGTCACGATGTCAAGTAAGTATCTTTGTTTAAAAATTTAAATAAATAGTGAAATATAAGTGAAGTAAAGATACTTATCTTGTTTTGATTGTGTAGGTGCTGGAAAATCTTCCAAGCCTGCCTCCCAATTCAACACGGCTGACCTTGATGTTGTTCGATCCAGGAAGAAGAGGTCCACTACCAGTCCTAGCATCTCCATTCCCAAGGCACCCACTAAAGGAAGGGGTGGCAAGAAGAGGAAAACTTCCGACACAGAGGACATACAAGGCCTGCCACTGATCCGCCACCAGTTCCTTGAATACTTCAATGACGTGAGGATCATCAATTCTGCCTAGGTATCCTACTCATTTGAGGATCACCTGATCTTGAACTGCTTTGTCTTTTTCCTTGCAGAAATTTGCTGAGATTGAAGATTATGCGGGAAGCGTCGAGGAGCAGGATAAGAAGATTGCTGACCTCCAACAAGTTGCAGTGCTTAAGGATCTTAAGATCGCTGATCTTGAAAAAGCCCTTCAAGATGCCAAGACTAAGACGGCTAAAATCTTGATCGACACTGACTATGAAAAGCATGATCTCATAGAAGGTGCAAAGGTCTCTGCTGCCATCACAATGTATCAGACAAAACTAAAGATGGCCCAGGAAGCTCAAGATCCTAACTTCGACAGATGCAGCTGGGATGTTGAGGGCTGGAAAGCAAGGTTGGCTGATCTTGAAGATGATGAAGAGGCTGAGGAGGTTTTGGCGATCGAGGCTGGAGGCAGTGGGAAGGATCAAGTTAAGGATACCGAAGCTGGAGGGGATGAGGATGCAGCGAAGGTGTAGGCTGCACAATTAGGCGATGATGGAAATTTCTAGACATAGCCGGAGCCCAATTTTTTTAGTTTGATGGTTGTTTTGTTGAACAATTTGATGGTTTGTACTGAACAATAGTTTTTAGGATTAAGGATCCAGGATCCTTCAGACAATAGGCAGGATTGCAAATGGTGGAGGGATCCTCTGTTTGGGGGATGAAGCCATTGTGATCCTGCCGCCTTATATTTGAAGGGGTAAGGTCCCAAAAACCTCATAAAAAGGATTTGAGACCATACCACAAACCAACTTTTTAACCTCTTGACCTTGCGCGGCCGCGCAACGGTCTCACAAGAGGAAGAAGAAATCAGCGATCTACAAACGCGCGCCCAAAGGAAAACATAAATCCTTGCGCCTTCTCCCATTTACAAAGGATTAAAATCCGTTACCTCCGCCTAAATATCTAGACTTGGATATTACCTTACCCAGACTTGGGATTTATTTATCTGCGTCTACACAGCAAGGTGTCACACCAGATTACAGCAGTAATCTTCTAGAAAGAAATACAATCGTGCACCACCCAGGCGGTTATAACCGTCTGGACACGTGTCATCACCACAAGCAACCCCAGAATCACAACGAAGGCATGCAATTGGAGAGTAATCTCCACTTAATCACTTTCCACGTGGCAATCCCCTAGCCGTAAATCAAACCACGATCCGTGTGCATTCACACCGGATCGAGGCTAATTGACGTCAGATCAAAGAACTCAAACGGGAGAAAAAATAACCGCTACGGCGTTAGCATTTTCCGTTATCTTTTCAATAACAGGTTTCCCTCCCAAACTCCCGGTTATAAATAAGAGAACTGTTCAGGTATAAACTCAGATAACTCTCACTTCTCAAATACTTATCTTCTCCAACTATCAATACTTATTCTCACACCGGAGTCGGGTCAAGGAGAGAACCCTATTCTCCCCTTGACGAGGCTAACGGTGTTCTTTTTTGCAGAACCACCGGAGAAGAAATCCCGTTGCACTGAATCAACCGAGAGGGAGCTCACCTTTTTATGCGGATTCAAACCCCCTAACTATCTCGGTTCCGACCATTTAGTTAGTGTTTCTTCATTGGCGCCCACCGTTTTCTCAGTTTTTCTAGTTTCTACCTCGTTTCGATTCAGTTCATTCCGTTTTCTGTTTTTTTTTTTGCACATGGCAGAGAATTCGTCATCTCACCGGCAACCTGGTCCTCGACCAAACGTCGGAAACAATTTACCAATAGAAGGGATCGTAGAAGAGGCCTCGGACGATAATGAGGTTCAATCTAATCGAGCAAATGATCCTGGTACCCCAGGAATGTTACCAGCAAATCCTGCACAATCAATTTTACCACCAGGAGAAACTCCGATATCATGGTATGTCCGGTCCCAAGGAGCATTAAACGCAGTGTACACACAGTTGTGTGCTCAGACTGCTCCTGTAACCCAATCCCGAAGGCCGGGATCTTGAGCTCATGCCTCTCAGCGAGAAGAATCAACTTATGATGATACAAGCAGCTACCAAAAACGACACCATGGTGAACCACATCCTCGTCAAAGACAATCGGTTCATGACAGGTTGGGTTCCCAACGGGACCCTCATACCGATGAATCCGATCGAACATATCGATTGAGTGAAAACACCAGCGTATTCAACAGACTACAACCAAACTACAACAAATGCAGGCCTCGAGCGGTTTATAACCCTGGGGCCGAGCATAACTATGACTTAGTCTATCGCCCGGATGAAGCAGCAGAAAACTCGAAGTTCATATTAGAGATAGCTCTGGCTCCGTTGGAAAGGGCCAAATTACCATCTAACGTTGGGAAATTCAATGGGTTAACTGACCCTGATGATCATCTAAGAGTATTCACCAGCGCAGGGTTGGTTGGCGGTTGGACCCTTCCCCTATGGTGTCATTTGTTTGTGCAAACACTAACTGGCCCAGCGCGAATCTGGTTTGATAACCTACCAACGGGACAGATCGAGTCGTGGAAGGATCTGCGAAGAAAGTTTTTAACACACTTCAGCCAGCAAAGGCGGTCAAAGCGTGATACATCCGACGTCATGAACATCTGGCGCCGCGATGATGAGAATCTGGAAGATTTTATTACTAGATACAATAAAGAAGTGTTAGAAATTGGAGGTGTTAGTGAACAACTAATCCGTGCTCAGTTTAAGTACGCGGTTAGGTGTGACGACATGGTCAAGGTGTTATCAGGAACAGAGGGCCTCCCCACGAGTTGGGAAAAGATAATGGCGGCGGCCAAGGTTTATGCGCAGACCGAGAAAAACCTTACTACAAACAGGCCACCACCACCACACAACAGGCCCGCAGATTTAAGCGCAAATGGTGAAAAACGGTACAAAAAGTCATGGCGCGAAGCATCAGGAAGTCGATCCTCGGAAGACGGCCGCACAACAACTAACAAATTCTCTGCTCAAAGAGAAAACAAACACGAAAATAGGGAGAGGCAGTGGACTCCCCTAACGAAAACCCCAGCAGAGGTGCTAAGTACCGAGGATCACCAATTCAAACCTCCGATTCCGATGAAGAGTAAACGTGGTCAAGACCCGACGCAGTACTGCGAATATCATAAGGATAACGGGCACACCACGAACAACTGTATATCTCTGCGCACGGAAATCGAAAAGGCTCTCAAAAATGGAGAACTTACGCATTTGCTCCAGAATATGCGCAAGGAGATTAAGCAGATTACCCGGGGAGAAGACAGCTCAAGCAAACGGGCTAAAACTTAAAGGGACTCTGTAAGTTCTCCGCGGAAAAGACGTGACTTATCAAAAATGGCGGAACTATCAGGGAGTAAGTTAAGTTCCATTTAATTATCCAAAAAACTTTGTAACGCCTCTGAGCATTATCCATGAATAAAATTACAAAGTTTCTATTATTTTTGTGTTTACAAAATGCATGCAATTCCTTTTTAGTAAGTGCAAAAACATTATGGTAGTATAACACAAAGCTCCATGCGCGGTCAGTGATCACGTCACAAACGACCATAAACTCATACATGAGCTTCATACCAACTTTATTCGCCTTACTCAAAACAAAAGTAATTATACTCATGCAACATATTGTAAAGACAGTTAAACAAAACAAATAGAAACGTACTATTTTGGCGTACAAATACGTCCTAAAATGAGTTTAGACACAGCAGTGTTTAAAGTTCTTGCGCAACCGCGCACCATCAGAACAAGGATCAACATCCTACATAAATAATTGTTCAATACAATTTCATCCTACTCCAAATCTCCACCCTCATCCGGAAAGATTTCTTTAAGTTGCGCAACATGATCATCCGATTGCAGCGCCACATTTATCAACTCCATCACTGGAAGTTGCAAGTTATTAAACTCTGTCTTCATAGAAGCAAGCGCGCGGGAAGTATTAACACCAAAGGTAGCAGACTTGCTATCATCCCAGTTAACCTTTAAAGCGCTATTCACATGTTTAGAGCATTCCGCATACCCTTGCGCATAACCATCTCTTCGCGCAGCAACCATCAAATTAGCAACAGTTTTATCCAGTTCTTCAGAGTTTAATACAGATTCAGCAACCTACAAAATCAAGATAAGCATCAAAACAAGAAGAGCGCATACATAAACGAAAAAGAAGAAAGAAACTTACACAAGCAATCCCGCGATCTTTTAACCAGGCCATATCATTCTTCAAAGGCTCGAGCTCACTTTCCGCTGAAACCCGCGCCATTTCTGAATTCTCCAATTTCTCTTCAACTTCAGACAAACGGCGGGAGGTTTCAGTATTTTCAGACCGCGCTAGCTCCAGATCCTCCTTCAATTGTTCCTGGTCAGAAACCAAAGCGGTAAGTTCCTCTAATTCCTTATCTCTAACGGCAAGAGTGGCTAAAGCTTGTACCTCCCGTTGCTCACTTCGCTCCCTATGAGAGCGCGCTTCCTCCAACAAAGCTTCCATGTCAGATTTTTCTTTCTTCAGTCTTTCCATCTCCGCATCTTGATTCTTCAGATTTTCAACCTCAGCCTTAAGGTTATTTATGATATTACGGAGGTTTGCCTTCTCGGCATTATCTTTCTCACAAATTCTTCTCCAATTTTTGCGCTCCTCAGATAAAAGCGCAGCTTCAGCTTCAGCTTTTCTCTTCCAACCAGAAACTGACCATTCTTCAGTCTTGCGCTCCGCTTCAAATTTAGCTTGCTCAGTCTCTAATTTAGCCTTCAACTGAGCCACATGTTTTTCATCTTTTGCAAATTTCCTTTGTGATGCTACAAAAGATACTCGCTCTTTATGCATGCTATACCACTCACGCACTATACGATGAGTAGTAGAAACATGAGAAGCAGTTTCTGCAAGATAAGATTGATAGGTCTGTTCATAAGGCTGATTTTCCTGGAATTTAATCTCGCCAGGCGGAAGTATCCCCTGCAGCCAATCTTGGCATACACGCCAATCCGAGAAAGTATCTCCCTTCTTCACATTCCAAACAGGAATATGAGGATCAGCAGCATCTTTCTCCGCATACATCCGGTAATAATACTCTCCCAAAGTTTCTTCTGGACGAATTGGAGATTGTTTCTCAACACCAGCAGATGAACCTGCCCCCCCCCCCCCCAGTGGCGGTCTTCTCAGTATGTTCAGGTATAGTTTCAGAAGATCTCGGGGGAGAGGATTGAATTTTTTCAGCAGTTTTCTTTTCCGGTGTCGGTGAATTATCAGCATTTACCACATCCGGCTCAACAATCTGATCAGTCTCTGTATTAGCATCAACAGGCTCTTCAGCCTCACTAGTTTTCTCAACAACTCCCCCAGCCATCTCCGAAGACTCTAACGGATCTGCAACAGCAGCACGCGGATGAGAAAGGGGAAGTTCTTTATCAACCACAGTTGGTACGTCTACAGGAACAGGAGAAACAGGAATTTCTGGACAAACAAAAGTCTGTAAAAATCTTATCCGCTCAAAGAAAACAAAGAAAAGCAATACCTACCAGGAATGGATTCTGAAACAAAAGCATCAAGGTTTCCTTTTCTAGTAATTTTCTTCCTCTGCACTTTCTTGGGAGGTTGACCTTCCGCATCAGCATCAGCTGGCTTTCTCTTACCAGCCTTCCTATGAATCAAATGTTCGGGACTGGAATCCAGATCGATAGGCTCATTCGGGTTAGAAGGAGGAATATCAGCAGAATCCTTCGGTTCTGGCTTCGGTTCCCGCATGGTCACTACAGGAGTAAGACCCTCCAAAGAATCAGAAACCACCACATAATCACACCTGGAGACAGAAGAACGGCGCGTACCTTTCTTCTCCCCAGCATTTTTCGCCTTTAATGGTTGAGTCTTAAGAGTCTCACTTCTCTTCGGCGCGGAAGTGGAAGTAGTTGCGCGTTTTTTCTTTTCAGGGCCTACACCCAAATTCAACAACTCACCTACAAAAAGCGCAAGATAGAGAAATTACTCAAAAGCAACAAAGAAAGAGAAAACGGATAAACTCACCAGCACCAGCTGCCGGTTGAACAGAAAGGTCCACATCCCGCGGAAGCACAAAATTCTTCACAATACGGTGATACCAGAGCTCCTCTTCAGGTTTCTTCTTGATAGTTCCCATTCTTCCGCCTTCCCTCTTAAAGGCAACAACATATAGAGAAACAACTACATCGAAGAGAAAGCGGGTCAAAAAAAAAAAAAAAAAAGGAAAAGAACAGTGAAAAAGCCCCAAACTTACTATGACCATCCTCAGTGTACACGGGTTTATCATCACGTTCCATCTTCCAGTTCAAACTCATGCCGGCTCCGACTAAGGCTTTTTCCGGCAAAGCAATATTGGGAACATCCTTCAGATCTTGGTACCAGTTCTCATCAACAGGAGTCTGAAGCGATTCAATCGGAATATCGTCCTTCCCTCTTAAAGTCATCTTCACCGGAATCACTCCAGCCTTGATAAAGAAAATTTTCTGTTTCCAATCATGAAATGATTTTGGGGGCTGATGAAGAATTTTCTTTGCAGAAGCCCTCTGAACGAATGAGTAAAACCCTTGGGTACAATGCATCTGATAAAAAACCCTAAATCGGGGAACGGTTGGCTCCACATGCATCGTCCGACATACAAATTCGAAATGTCGAACCCTAACCATACCAATAGGGTGAAGTTGGGAGATGTGCAGATTATAGAATCCAAGAATTTCAAGAAAAAATCTGGTAACAGGCAAGCGAAAGTTACCGTCACAGAAAAAGTCCCAAAAGAGGGTAATATACCCGGCCGGAGCATTTGCTGCCGTTTGCCCCTCTTCGGGATACAAAGCACCCCAGTCCTCCGGAAATTTAAGATTCTGAATCAAACCTTCAAAAGACGCCCTAGGCCACTTCAACGGTGGAAGATCAGTCGACATATCTTCAACAAGATCCTCTTGACGTTCTCCGGTTGACATAAGCAAAAGGATGACGGGAAATTTTTCTTAAGAACAAAGAATTGGGAAAAATTTTCAAACAAGACAATGATTACACAACGGAGGTTACCCAAACGATTATATACCCATCGCAATAAATAGCATCGATAACCGTCACAGCACTATTCCGGGTATCACAGTTCCCCAAGCAACAGAAAATAAAGATGTCAGAACATACACGCGTTTACACGCGCGCGTGTACAACACGAATGGTAAAAAACAACTGACAATGACAGGTTATCAAAATCAATTTACTGAAATAACGTCAAGTCAAAGATTTTTTACAAAATTCAAATCTTCTCAGAGAAGATTTCTTATTTTTTCGCGCCCAAAAACATTTCCCTCTCATAAGTCCAGTGCTCCACTTACTTGCATAAGTACAACACTAGACTGGGGGGACTTGAAGGGGTAAGGTCCCAAAAACCTCATAAAAAGGATTTGAGACCATACCACAAACCAACTTTTTAACCTCTTGACCTTGCGCGGCCGCGCAACGGTCTCACAAGAGGAAGAAGAAATCAGCGATCTACAAACGCGCGCCCAAAGGAAAACATAAATCCTTGCGCCTTCTCCCATTTACAAAGGATTAAAATCCGTTACCTCCGCCTAAATATCCAGACTTGGATATTACCTTACCCAGACTTGGGATTTATTTGTCTGCGTCTACACAGCAAGGTGTCATACCAGATTACAGCAGTAATCTTCTAGAAAGAAATACAATCGTACACCACCCAGGCGGTTATAACCGTCTGGACACGTGTCATCACCACAAGCAACCCCAGAATCACAACGAAGGCATGCAATTGGAGAGTAATCTCCACTTAATCACTTTCCACGTGGCAATCCCCTAGCCGTAGATCAAACCACGATCCGTGTGCATTCACACCGGATCGAGGCTAATTGACGTCAGATCAAAGAACTCAAACGGGAGAAAAAATAACCGCTACGGCGTTAGCATTTTCCGTTATCTTTTCAATAACAGGTTTTCCCTCCCAAACTCCCGGTTATAAATAAGAGAACTGTTCAGGTATAAACTCAGATAACTCTCACTTCTCAAATACCTATCTTCTCCAACTATCAATACTTATTCTCACACCGGAGTCGGGTCAAGGAGAGAACCCTATTCTCCCCTTGACGAGGCTAACGGTGTTCTTTTTTGCAGAACCACCGGAGAAGAAATCCCGTTGCACTGAATCAACCGAGAGGGAGCTCACCTTTTTATGCGGATTCAAACCCCCTAACTATCTCGGTTCCGACCATTTAGTTAGTGTTTCTTCAATATTCCTGCACTACTTTGAATCTATTATCATGGACACCCTTTACCTACCCCAGCGGACGGGCCACGTATTGCTGGTAGATGCTCGGGGTAGGTAATTTTGACAACCTTTTAAGGGTCTTTTGCTAATAAATAAAACCTTAATCTTTTGTCGCTTATCTTGTATTGTTATCCTTTTGGTCTCTTTAATTCTCAACTGTTTTGATGTACACTTATTGAATAAGCAATTTTGAATAAGTCAGATTGAAAATATTTAGGATATGATCCATGATCAAATATCTTATAGTTGAAGAATCCCAAAAAGTAATATATTTTAAGGATCATAAGTGTAGTTGTCAAATTTTAAGGGTTATTCAAATAAACAATGAATAGAATTAAAAATAGTTAAGGATCATACCTGAGGATCCAAGTTAGGATCCTAACCATAATCAGGATAACTATAAGATAAACCTTAGAGAGAAGTAAGGATCAAGGATCCCTAGTTGCTTATCTTCAAGGACCTGAAATAGAGCATAACTTGGGACTAAGCCAATATAAGATAAGAGTTAGCAACTGGGGACAAGCCCAAGGATAACTGGGGACAAGCCCAAGGATAACTGGGGACAAGCCCAAGGATCGTATGTTAACTGGCGACTATCCAAACTTAGTGACATGAAAATGTCAAAACCTTAGCTAACGTGAAAACGTTAGAAACCTTAGGAACGGATGTATGGTACGTCTACCATTATACGTAGGATCCTAGGTATAGCCAGTACAATGGAATTATCAGCCCCTAAAGCGAGTACTGGTCCCACTGCCTTGAACTATACCAGGATCATCATGCGCTACAGGCGGAACTGGGGTCAAGCCCAAATAACTGGGGTTAAACCCAAGGAACAGATTGCTTCTGCAGATAACCAACATTTTGCTAAGGATACCTGAACTTTCAAAACTTAAAATCACGTGAGAGATGGATAAAGGACACATGATCCTTATCCTTATATGAGAAAATAAGGAAATGAAATAGTTCAAGATTGGGACATTACCAAAGTAAGGATCACCGATACTTTAAGGATCCTTCAAGGATACCCCTAACGTAAGGATCATTTGTGCCATGAGGATCCTGCTCACATGAAACATTTCTTCAAGTGGACAGCATTCCAAGCTCTTGGTAGCAAATCACCTTCCATGGTTAGCAATCTATATGCCCCCTTTCCTGCTTCAGCTTCAATCAAATAAGGGCCTTCCCATTTTGGAGCCAATTTTCCATCGGTAGGATTGGTGGTATTCTGAAATGCTTTCCTTAATACCATATCTCTAACTTGAAACTTCCTGATCCTGACATTTTTGTTATAAGCACCAGCCATTCGTTGTTGATAACTGGCCATCCTTATCCTAGCCAGATCCCTGATTTCTTCAATAGTATCCAGGTCTTGAGCCAAGTTGTCATCATTTTCCTCAGGATCACGGGTACTTGTTCTAGCAGTTGGAACCACCATTTCTGTTGGGATCACTGATTCTGTCCCAAATACCAAAGAGAATGGCGTTTGACCAGTAGCATTCTTAGGGGTTGTCCTATCAGCCCAAAGCACATAAGGTAGTTCTTCTGCCCATTTCCCTTTCTTGGATCCAAGCTTCTTCTTCAAATTATTGATGATGATCTTGTTGGATGATTCTGCTTGACCATTAGCTTGTGGGTGGACTGGTGTTGATGTTATCATCTTAATCCCCCAGCTGTCACAAAAGTTAGTAGTTCTGCCCCCAATAAATTGGGAACCATTATCACATATAATTTCAGAAGGAATACCAAATCTAGTTATAATATTTCTTTTAATGAAGGATATAACTTCCTTTTCTCTGACTTGGGCAAAAGCTTCAGCCTCTATCCACTTGGAGAAGTAATCAGTCATAGCTAGCATGAACACTTTTCCACCAGGTGCCTTAGGAAGCTTACCAACTATATCCATTCCCCATCTCATAAATGGCCAAGAGGAGGATATGGGGTGTAAAAATTCAGCCGGCTGATGAAGGATATTGCTGTGTCTCTGACAAGGATCACATCTCTTAGCATACTCCACAGCATCTCTCTTCATGGTTGGCCAGTAGTATCCTGTCCTCAGGATCCTTGAGAATAATGCCCTGCCCCCAGTGTGGTTTCCACAATCTCCTTCATGGAAGTCTTTTAAAACTTCTTGAATTTCAGGATCCTCAATGCATCTTAAGTATGGTCCTGCAAGAGATCGCTTATACAACATATTATTTAAGATTGTGAATTGGGATACCTTAATTTTGAAAGCCCTAGGGTTTTCTCCTGTAGGAATCTCTCCATGTTGTAAGTATCTCATGATTGGTGAGATCCATGATCCTGATCCTGAATGGGATTGAGTATCCACACTAGGGATAATTGCAGAATTCTTTCCTATCTCCATAGCCACATGATCCTCGATAGCCGGGGTCAGGATATGGATAATAGGGATCTTGATATCCTCCGGGATCTTCAAAGATGATCCTAAGTTAGCCAATGCATCAGCTTCTGTATTTTCTTCCCTTGGTACCTGTGTCAAACTGAAGGAAACAAAGGAGAGTGCCAATTCTTTGACTATCTCTAAATATTTGGTTAGCTTTTCACCTTTAACAACATAGGATCCATTAAAGTGGTTTGTAATTAACAATGAATCTACATGTACCTCAAGATACCTGATCCCCATATGCTTAGCAATTTGCAAACCAGCAATTAAGGCTTCATATTCAGCCTCATTGTTAGTGGTTTGGAACTCATAAGCTATAGAGTGGGGTATTATGTCCCCATGTGGCGATTTTAGTAGTATTCCAAGCCCTGTGCCTTTGACATTTGAGGATCCATCAGTATAGAGTATCCAAGGATCCTTGGTCTCCTCTAGCTGCTGGACTTCTAACTCAGCTTCTTTTTGTAAATCACTACTGAAATCAGCCACAAAGTCGGCTAATGCTTGGGATTTGATGGTTGTCCTAGGCTCATATCTTATATCATAGGCACTAAGCTTCACTGCCCACTTAGCCATCCTTCCTGACATCTCTGGTTTCCTGAGGACATTCTTAATTGGAAAATTAGTTTTAACAACAATAACATGAGTTTCAAAATAATGTCTCAACTTAGTAGATGCCATAATTAATGCAAGAATAAGCTTTTCAAGGTGTGAATACCTGGATTCGGCATCAAGTTAACTTTTACTTACATAATAGACAGGATGTTGTGTACCTTCGTGATCCTTAACAAGGACGGCACTTACTGCTTTTGAGGATACCGTAAGATATAAGGATAGCACATCGCCTTTTTCTGGTTTCATCAAGGCCGGGGCTGAGGATAGGTAATCTTTGAGAGCTCTTAAGGCATTTTCATGCTTCTCAGTCCACTCAAATTTCTTGTTCTTCCTTAGGATATCATAGAATTCTTTGCACTTCTCTGAGGATTTGGATATAAATCTGTTCAAAGCTGCTATTC
Source organism: Helianthus tuberosus (assembly GCA_030545235.1). Taxonomy (NCBI): domain Eukaryota; kingdom Viridiplantae; phylum Streptophyta; class Magnoliopsida; order Asterales; family Asteraceae; genus Helianthus; species Helianthus tuberosus. The sequence continues at coordinate 63,858 of JARYGA010061177.1, read as the reverse complement.
TGCCTGTTAGCCTTTGGACATCCTTAGCATTGGTAGGGGACTTGATGTTTATTATTGCTTTGATTTGTTCTGGACTGGCTTCAATGCCTCTCTTTGTCACCATATATCCTAAGAATTTACCTGCTTTAACACCAAAGTGACATTTTGAAGGATTAAGTTTCATGTTATATTTGTCAAGGATATCGAATGCTTCCTCCAAGTCCCTGAGGTGATCCTCAGCTTTTATGGATTTTACCACCATATCATCTATGTAAACCTCCATAGTTTGTCCAATCTGATCCTTGAACATCATATTCACCAGCCTTTGATATGTTGCACCTGCATTTCTTAGTCCGAACGACATAGCAATATAGCAGTATATACCAGTTGGAGTCATGAAGGCTGTATCCTCTTGATCAGATGGTTCCATTTGGATTTGTTGAAATCCAGATGAAGCATCCATAAAAGTTAACAGTTCATGACCCGCAGTTGCATCCACCATGGAGTCAATGTGGGGTAATGGGAAAGGATCCTTGGGACATGCCTTATTTAAATCGGTAAAATCGACACATACCCTCCACTTTCCGTTTTTCTTTTGAACAACAACCACATTGGCCAACCATCTTGGATACTTGACCTCTCTAATCATACCTGCCCGGAGTAATTTCTCTACTTCCTCCTGGATAATGGCATTTCTTTCTGGTGCAAATTTCCTTCTCCTTTGATGGATTGGTTTGAAGGACCTATCGATGCCAAGTTTGTGAGTGATAATATCCTTAGATATACCTGTCATATCCTCATGCTTCCATGCAAAGGTAGTTTTCCTCCTTTTGAGGAAGGATACGAGGTCTTCTTTCATTTTGCCAAGGATCCCTGATCCGATATAGATTTTGGATTCAGGATCATGAGGATCCATGAGGATTTCTACCACATCTTGCTCTCTTGCCTCCAAGACATCCCTTGGAGGATACTTTGATTGCTATTGCTCCCTTGACTTCGAGGCTGGTTTCATCGATGAAGTATAGCAATTCTTAGCCTCCTGCTGATCACTATCAATCTTGACTATTCCCCAAGGACTAGGGAGCTTCACATATTGATGGTAAGTAGATGGGACTGCCTTCATATCGTGTATCCAGGGCCTGCCAAGGATAACATTACAACAAGATAAACAGTCAATAACACAAAACTTTTGGTAAGAATGTAGGCCTTCGATATAGATTGGGAGTTTAATGTCCCCTAGAGTATTCTTGGTCTCGCCGCTGAATCCCACGAGCACAGAGGATCTTGGTATGATGTCGGATTCAGGGATGTTCATCTTCTTGAGAACATCTAGCTGGATAATGTTCACAGAGCTTCCTCCATCTATAAGGATCCTGCGAACAAAATGGTTAGAAATAAAAAGAGTGATAACCAAACCATCGTGATGAGGATCCTGGATGTCAACACGATCATCCTCATCAAAAGTTATAACTTTTCCTTCGGAGACACTGGATGTTCGAATGGGTCTATCTCCATTATCCATCTTGGCTTCCTTCGCATGTCTTTTGGCTGCGGAGAAGGATGTTCCACAAATGTCTGATCCTCCAGATATAAAGTTTATTACTTGTGCATCTGCTGGAAGGGCCGGAGCTTTCTCAGGGATCCTTTCAGGATCCTGAGTCCTTGACTTTTTTCTACCCAACAATTCTTTCAGATGCCCCTTGCTCAACAAGTATCCAATTTCCTTTCTTAGTGCAATGCATTCTTCTGTGAGATGCCCAAAATCTTCATGGTATGCACACCACTTTGATTTATCCTTAGTTGCAGCTGGCCTATCATTTTTTCTGGGCCATCTAGCTTTATCACCTAAATTCTGCATCGCAAGGATTAGTTCATTGTTATCAACAGAAAAACAATATTCAGAAATTGGAGGATAATCCTCATCATCCTCCTCTTGTTCAACAGCATGCATATTCTGGTTATCAGATCTATTATAGGATCTGAACTTGTTCTTGAATGAGGATCCTTGCTTCTCTTGCTTTGAGGATCCTGCTAACCTCTCCTGGATCCTTTTGTCATCCTCTAGCCGGATGAACCTGAGGGCCCGGGTTCTTACCTCATCTAAGTTCCTGCATGGTGTCATAACAAGATCATCATAGAACATTGAATCCCTAAGCAATCCCATTTTGAAGGCCTCAACAGCCGTGGCTATATCCAAGTTGGGAATGTCTAAGGATTCTTTACTAAATTTAGTGATATAATCCCTTAATGATTCATTATGACCCTGGGTTATCCTATATAGATCACTAGTTAATCGTTCAAATTTTCTACTACAAGAAAAATGATTATTAAATAGGTTAACTAGATTAGCAAATGAGGTAATAGAGTAGGGAGGAAGACTTAGCAGCCATTTGAGAGCTGATCCAGTAAGAGTGGATCCGAATCCCTTGCACAGGCATGCTTCCTTTAACCTTTCTGGGATTGGATTGATCTCCATCCTTTCCCTGTATTGAGCTATGTGTTCCTCAGGATCCGTTGAACCATCATACAGCTTCATGGTTGGCACATGGAACCTTTTGGGTATCTCAGCATCACAAATTGGTGGTGCAAAACGAGATATCTTATGGCTTCCATCTGCAATCTCTGGGATAGGTTTGACCACTCCTGGAACACTTGATATCATATCCTTCAACTTTTGCAACTCTCTGGCCATGGCATGGTTGATACCTAGATCCTGCATAAGGCCATGGTTAGTAGTATAAGAATTATTAAAAGTGTTACCTCCCATTGGATTCAAATTAGGAAGAATGGATGTTAATCCATATTGTTTTGCCTCTAGAATGACCGATGGACCAGTAGAAGCAATGGTTTGCATTGGAATGAAATCCCCCTGATGGACGTCGGAACTTATTGATTGCAAACTTCTTAAAGATCCTGGCATCTGGAAGGATCCCTGAAACTGTGGGTATCCTTGTACCTGGGAGGATCCTTGAACCTGGGAGGATCCTTGAACCTGGGAGGATCCTGGGACATAGGAGGATCCTTGAACTTGGGAGGATCCTGGAACATAGGAGGATCCTTGAACTTGGGAGGATCCTTGAACATAGGAGGATCCTTGAACTTGGGAGGATCCTTGAACTTGGGAGGATCCTTGAACCTGGGAGGATCCTTGAAACGGCCAGTACCCTTGAATCTGCTGCGCTCCCGAGTATCCTCCTGAGCTTGCAAAGGATCCTATATGCTGAGGATGGGACCCTGATGGTTGAAAGTGTAACCCTGAAGCCTGAGTCATTGCTGATGACCCGTAATGCACTCCTTTTGGTCCTCCAACATATTGAACGTCTGGAACCGCTGAAGGCTGAGAAGTTATAACCGGAGTATCAAAACTCAAAGATCTGGGCATTAGTGGGGAATGATCCTCTGCCGATCTCTTTTGTTTCTTGATGTCTCCAATTTCTCTAAGGATTCTTTCATTGGTCTTATCCTGCTGCTGGATATGCTCCTTCATCTGCAAAATCAGAGTAAACAAGTCACTAGTAGTAGGAGTATAAGAAGCAGAAGAAGTTGGAGGTTTGGAGAAAATGGGAGTTGGTTTCTTCTCAGCATTTTTCTGAGATCCAGCAGGTGGTGGAGGCAAAGGTGGAATGCCCTGAGATGAATTGACCGCAGACATTACAGTAGAGGTATTCTTCAATGATGAAGCCATGTATTTGTATGCAATGAACCGGAATGATCACCAACAGAAAAACTTCTTAGGAATGAAGCACCAATTGCCCCACGGTAGGCGCCAAACTGTTTTGGTCAAAAAATCTGATGAGGATAATGCAACCAAACTCTCTGTTATGGGGTTTGATGCTTGAATTACTTTGTAGCAATAAGGATCACTATGAAAAATAAATAACAAGTGACACAAGGTTTATACGGGGAAAAAGCCCTTGATCAAGAGTTGATCTCCGGCACAAAAAACCCCGGGTGATGGAAACTACCGATCACCAAGCTCAAATAAATCAGTAAATGTTTACAACTTCGGATAGTAACGAGCTAGGTACAAGGATCACTATGGTGAAATGTGTAAAAGTGAGTAAAAACTGTTGAGTGTTTGTCGAAAGCTTCAAGAGTGCAATTGTACGAGAGTGTGTGTAGCTGTAAATGGCTAAGTGTTCTAATTACTAGCTCGTCACCCCTTTAAAAATAGAAGTTAACCATGCTAACAAACTATCCGACTTTTGTGCCATGCTCCCACGTTCTCCACAACGTCCATTTCCAGTCAAACGTGTGCGAAATACCCGTGGAATATTCCATAGTAACGTTGCCAAGACCAAGTCAAGCTTGTTACTCCTGCAAAATAATACGAGATACAAACAAACAATCGTTAGTATGAGGATCCTTAAGGTGATCCATGATCCTGATCCTGAAGCTCTTCTTAGGATCACTGTCTGTCACATAAGTAAGGATCATTTATTAGGATAACAAGTAAGGATCACTAATTGTTAGAAAATCCTCCCCTAACAGTCATGAGTTCGATTCTCACAGGGGGTTTTCTCAGATTTATTGGGTTTCCTCCTGAATTGGTGTAGGACATTATTGACTAGTGGAGATGGATATGATCGGGTGGGTCCGCTGGTGACACGATGATACTCTAGTGGTCCGTCAGTGATTCAAATTTGCCGTTCAAAAAAAAAAAAAAAAAAGACGAAAAACAAAAAGTGTAATTTACCCTTAAAGAAAAGGGTGCTACTAAATACACCCCCTAGTTACTAATTATACCCCCTCCTATAAAAACATCACATCATTACATCATAAATCAACATTTTATTGTTTTTTTTGTCTTTTGTTGTCTTTTTAATTATTATTGTTATTTACTAGTAGTAATCATTTATTATTATTATTATTATTATTATTATTATATTAATAGAAATTATTATTATAATTTTAAAAATATTTATTTGAATAAAAAATATTTAATAAAAACAATTTTTGAACGAACTCGGTTTTTAATAAAACTTATCTGAATGTTCAAAAAAAGTAAAACAAGGCAGTCTTTTTATATTTTTTAAAAGTAAAATGTTAATAAGTTATTAAAGAAAACCATATTTTAGGTGAAATTAACTGTTATAAAAGAGAAATAAAACTTATCTAAACACATCGGGCTATGATTTCATGGGGTTAAACCAAGATGTTGTCGGACAGAGTTCTTTCGCCAACTAAAGAGTAATAATAAATAATATATCATTACTACTACTATTACTAATAATAATAATAATAATAATAATAATCTATATATAATCTAAAATTTAGTTGCATGTTCTATTTTAAAACCAACATTTATGAAGTTTTAAATGCAATACTTAAAATAATATTGATTAAAATAAAGCAACATATACAAAGAAGCACAACACATTTAAGAGGGATAGAATAGGAAATAACTCAACATTTTAAGACACTCCAGGGCTAAATTGGTAAATTTATCCATCCAATTTTAATAACAATTCGACATTTACCCTTACTTTAATTTGGATTTAATGTTTTGAAACCCCTAAACTACCATCATCATCTGTTATCACCATTTTTTCAACCAAAGGGACAGAAACTAAAAGGACTCATCTTTCTCTCTCTAAAAACATCACCATCGCTTCTTTCTCTCTGTAAAACTCCTCTCTCTCCCTCTACAAAGCATCATCGCCATTCCTCTTTCTGTTAGTGACATTGCATTGTAGTGGCGGCAGTTTGGTGGTGGTGGTGGCGGTTATTGGCGGTTGGTTGTGGTGGTGGTGGTCAAGGCAACAACAGTGGATTGAATATAATCTAAAATTTAGTTGCATGTTCTATTTTAAAACCAACATTTATGAAATTTTAAATGCAATACTTAAAATAATATTACTATATAATACAAAAAGCAACTTCGGTTGCCATTGCATCACTTAACGTCACGTTCTTTCCAACTCAAAAGCAACACACCGCTTGGAATAAAATCCAAACCGACAGTTCCATATAATATAGTTTGTGAAACTTCACGATGGTTTGACGGAAACATCGGCACGTTTACCATCATGGTAAACAAAGGGTGATACTATACACACCCCCCCTAATTCCTGATTACACCCCCCTACAAAAACATCACATCAATCAATCCATCAATCAATCATTTGCCTTTTGTTTTTAGTCTTTTTTGTCTTTTTGTTGTCTTTTTAGTATATTTTAGTGTTTTTTGTTATTATTATTATTATTTACTATTTGGGTGTAAAAAACTACCCCATCGGGCGCGCCGTTTGAAATTTTTTTTTACGAATGTTGTTAAAATATACGGATCTAGTTGTAAAAAAAAAATCGTGGTCAACGCCCCTCCGTGGCACGTGGTTCTCGCGGTTCTCATAACTCGTGGTGGTTCTCATTCTAGCGGTCCCCTACTAAATAACTAATAATTAAATAAAAGAATAAAGAAAAAAGACAACAAAAATACAAAACAGGCTAAAAACAAAAGCCAAATGATTGATGGATGTGACATTTTTTATAGGGGGTGTAATCAGGAATTAGGGGGGGTGGGAATAGAATGAGCCAAAGAAAAATAGTTTGACAACACAAAAAGCATATGAGTGGTGCTACGCACGTGCCACCAAGAGAGAGGTCTTCGAAATGGGAAATGCACAAACACAACACATACTCGAAAACCGACCCAACGTTGACATTATTTACAACACCACCCCAAAATTCCCCTTTACCAAAATCTTCTTGCTTTATTTCCGATCAAAAACACTTTCAAAATTTCTTCAAATTTCCCAAATTTCAAATCGGACTACGCTTCTTTATGACTTAAAGAAGAAAAACCCACACAATTTCATCTGGGGATCTGGAAAATCAAAGCAAAGATCTTTGCTTTTTGAATCTTTATGGAACAGCTCATCAACTTCATCATTCGTCCACCCAGGTGATTGATTTACATTTTACATTACCCCCTTTTGAATTTCACTTCTTTATGTGTTTTCTTGATGACCCTTTTGATTTTACCCAATTTTTTATCTGGGTTTTTATGGGTTGTTTTCAAGAATTGTCAATTCTACTGCTTTATTCAACTTCAAGAACTTTTTAGGGTTTTTTTTTTTTGTAATACTTTTTTAGAAATTGTGTTTAGGGCATGTTTGGCTAAGCTTATTAGAGTTAAAAAGGACTTTTGGGAAAAGGACTTTTTGGGAAAAGGACTTTTTGAAAAGGAGTTTTTAAAAAAAGTGTTTGGATTAGCTTATTGGTGTAAAATGACTAAAATGGGCATTCTTTTAGATATAAGGGGGTAAAGAAGGGGTAATTTAGTAATTTCATTTTTGAAAAGTCACTTTTGGATCCAAAAGTCATGAAATCTTGGCTTTTCAAAATCTCATTTTCCTTCTTTGCAAAAAGCTATTTCCAAAAGTCCTTTTAGTCTATCCAAACACAAAAACAACTTATTGGCTTCTTGATAAGTCAATAAGCCAATAAGTTGTTTTGAGAAGCCCATCCAAACATGCCCTTAATAGTTTTTTTTTTTTTTTGGTTCAAGAATCTTTTACTTCCATCTTTTGTTTTAAGTTTTGGTATGATTTAGTTACTGAATTTGGTTTGGTTCAATTGGTGTTTAGGGTTTCTGATAAATAAATGGGTAATTGATTGGATTGTTGGATATTTTGTTGATACACATTTCTGTTCTCCAAAATGATGTTTGGCGTTATAATTAAGTAGTGTGTTTCTTGAAATGGAGGCAGTTCTTGCAGTGATTATGCTTGTTGCTTGTTAGATATTGTTTTCAACACCTATAGTTAATTGTTACTCAGTGTTTGGCATTATAATTTCACTTCTTTAGAAACCTGCAACAAAACAGCCCCACCCCTTCTTTCTTCCTTCTTCTTTCTTCCTTCCCCTTCTTTCGAAACAGATCTAAATTTTGGATGCATGTATATATGTTTGAGTGGGGAAAACCAGAAAATACAAAAAAAAATAAAAAAATTCAAACTTCAATCCATCACGCCGCTATGGAGGTCGCGCCACACCTCAAAATCATCTGCATACCGCCCCTTGTGGCGGTGTTCCTGGGCGTTTTCGGGCGCCATGTGTGGGCATACCGCCCCACTACACACAGTCTTATAGATTTATGTTAATTAAAGCATGTTTATGTATAATGAGCATAATTCTCATACATGTCATGAGTCATGACAAATCTCTTCTTTGATGGCAGAGCTGAGTATGAGCCAAACAATGACTTACTAGATCAAGAATTCATGCTTAAAGGAAAATGGTTTCAAAGGAAAGATATAGAGGTTAGATTTGTTTATACTGTTATATCGAAGTTTTTTTTTTTTTTTTTTCTCAAAACTGTGGGAAGTTGTTTCTGTGAGATGTAAAACTTTGTTGCATTCGTACGGTAAGAAATAATCTGTTACAATGACCCTTAAATCCTCTGGCTGGACTGTAAGAAGATAATAAAGACGTTAATAAACATTGCTTATTCAGAAGTTGTAGTGATTTTGGTTGTGATTTTAAGTTTGTTTTGTTATTTCAGATTGTAAATAGCCGTGGAAATGTTCTTAAGTGTAGTCACTACTTGCCTATTGTGAGTCCTGAAGGAAAACCTCTGCCATGTGTAATATACTGCCATGGAAACAGGTTAGTGAGATACTCGTTTAGCTTATACATTCACTCTTGAACTCTACTTTTTATATATCTGGCTGCGTTATGATTTTCACAGTTAAAAGTTTTAATCTCCTGTTACTCTTATGAACTCGTCATATATTATAAAACAATTATTGAAACTTGATAGTTTGTCAGTTTAAGACCAATAAAAAATAGGGTTATTGGATTTTATCACCCCTAACTATTGGTTATTGGCCGCTGCCACCCACAACTATCACTTTGACGCCCGCCACCCACAACTATCACTTTGACGCCCGCCACCCTCAACTTAACACTTAGTGTATTCTGTCACCACGTCGTTAACTGGTCAGTGCTCACTAACTTTTGATCCTGTTACTATACTTTTAGGGTGTCCTAAGATCCCTAAAACCTTCCTAAGATCCCTATGACACCCCCAAAAGTATAGTAACAGGATCAAAAGTTAGTGATCAATTAACGACGTGATGACAGAACGCAACAAGTGTTAAGTTGGGGGTGGCGGACGTCAAAGTGATAGTTGGGGGTGGCAGCGGCCAATAGCCAATTGTTGGGGGTTATAAAATCCAATAACGGTAAAAAATAAACAAGTTGTTTATACCTGAACTTGAATCTAAATGCAGTACAAAACTACAAACTTAACCTCTTAAACCTAGAGGACATGAAGAAGGCTCCAAAACCCGAGGAAAGAATCAATGGAGCCCATATGATAAATAAAATATAACATAAATGTCATCAACTGGTTACAACCATCCAAATCAATAGAAAACCCCCCAATAAATTATATTTAAAATATAGTTGTGAATTTTAATATGCTATGACGGTGACACACTACCAAGTATGGAATATGATGGATATGCATCTTTGTTTGTATCTGAAAGACCAAGTCTGATGAAGTTCATATATTGTATTTCTCTACCAAGAACATATTTAAATTCAGTTAATATCTAATAAGGATAACTTCAGTATTTCAGAATAAAAGCCGTATGATAATCTGAATATTTGATTTCTTGGTAACTATTCATAGATCTACCTCTCACGTTGAGCAAAATCTTAATTTATATAACACAATAACATTACAAGTCTACAAGAACTAGTATATGCATTATTAGCAATGTATTTTCTTCTTTTTTATCCTCAGAAGTTTGAAACATTAAGCTTTTTTAGTTTTGCTTATATGTATTACTAGGATTTCCAATCACTGTTGACTAGCCAATATGTGTGTGTATATTTTTAAAACTTGCGTTCTTACGAGGTGCTAATGTGATGATGTGGCAGTGGGAGTCGTGCAGATGCTAGCGAAGCTGCTATAATATTACTGCCATCAAATATTACTGTTTTTACCCTTGATTTCTCTGGCTCTGGACTATCTGGTGGAGAGCATGTCAGTCTAGGGTGGTATGAAGTAAGTTAATTTATAATATTATATTTCTTAAAAGAATTGTTACCTTTGTTATTAAACACACGGCTGCCTTGATTTCTTTCTTTGTTTTTTAATCTAATATGTTATTTTTTATTTTTTAAGTTCACTTAACATACTATCAGAGTATCAGTTTACCAATACATGAATGCTTAATATTTGAAATTTTTATTATGTTAATTTTCATTCTATAAGTTGACAAGAATTGTTTTATTTCCAGAAAGATGATTTGAAATCCGTGGTAGATTATTTGCGGTCTGATGGAAATGTTTCATTAATCGGCCTTTGGGGACGATCAATGGGTGCTGTAACAAGGTAATATGAATGTTTATTAATTTTACAGTCTTCCAAAGTAGAGATAAAAACCCTTTTATCACATTATTTACATCAAATGGTTAAAGATTATGTCTTATTCAGTAAATAATAAAAATGTACTTAATTTAAAATAAAACCATTGATGATGTCAGCCTGATGTATGGAGCTGAGGATCCTTCTATTGCTGGAATGGTTCTTGACAGTCCGTTCTCTGATTTGGTTGATCTAATGATGGAACTTGTCGATACTTACAAAATTCGTCTTCCTAAGTTTACTGTAAGTGGATTATTATTATATCTGATTTTTACAAATCGTAGTGATTTGTCTTAAAATCTGATGTTATGTTAAATACTTTCAGGTTAAGTTTGCCATCCAGTACATGCGAAGAGCTATCCTTAAAAAGGCAAAATTCGATATCGTGGAGCTTAATACTATAAAGGTTACGAAACATATCCTTATGTTTTCATATGTTTCATTATGCGTTGTTGTCTGTTCCTTAGACGTGAAACTCATACGGGTATTTTAATTGAAGGTTGCAAAATCTTCTTTTGTTCCAGTTCTGTTTGGCCATGCTGGCGATGATGATTTTATACAGCCACATCACTCTGATCGTATCTACGAAGCTTACATGGTTATCTACTAACTCTTAACCTCTCTAGTCAAGACAACAATTAGCCATTTGATTGTTGCAGATTTTGTCACATTCAAAATTTTATTTATTAGTATTATATCTTTACAGGGTGACAAAAATATCATCAAGTTTGAGGGAGATCACAATTCTCCGCGTCCTCAGTTTTATTTCGACTCTATAAATATCTTTTTTCACAATGTCTTGCATCCTCCGGAAGATGAAGTTAGAGGAAACTACTTTGATTCATCTCTTGATTACCTTGGCAGGGTATATATATTTACTCACTCAGTCTCTCTCTCTCTCTCTCACACACACACACTTTCGTATTTCTTCAAGTAAGGTTCTTTTAATCAGTTATTATGATTGTAGGACATTCATGGAGTTGGATATGAAGACGACTTTATAGTTGCACCCCAAGGTATGATATTTATATTGCGTTGGTTTGATTCCATATATCGTAAAAATTCTATTAATTTATCTGTTTTTTGGTCATGCGAATGGATATACAGCATCGAGTAGCACAGAGGATGCTATTAATCAAGTTCGTTCTAAAAGGCCAATGAGTAGGACTGAGGTTAGTAATTGATTGTTTAAATTGCGGCATATGTGGGCATGTGTCTTTTCCTTCTTTTTGTTAATTTTTCTATATTATGTAATGTTATTAATTATTTTCTATTAACTTTTAGGTCCCTTCTGATATCCCATCAACAGATAAACAATGTATTTCTGAGGTATTTTTATTTCTATTGGTGTAATATGCTGTTACGGTTTAATTTAACGGATTAGGATCAAATACAAAGGATTCTAATTGTAAGAAGTGTAAGAAGGATTTATAAAGCGACAAGTGTCCAATAACCTAAAAAAACCCACTACACAAAAAAAAAAAAAACTTAAACATCCACCACCACCAAAAACCTAACCCCCCCCCCCCCCCCCCCCCCCCCCCCCACCCCACCACCACCACCACCCACCCAAAAAAAAAAATTTTTTTTTTTTGCCAAGGGGGTGGGGGGTTAGGTTTTTGGGGGTTTTTTTGGTGAGGTATAGTTTTTTTTGTTTTTCTTTGCCGCGGAGGGGGTTAGGTTTTTTTTGGGGGGGGGGGGGGGTTAGGTTTTTGGGTGGTGGTGGGGTGGGTGTTTAGGTTTTGGGTGGTGATGTAGTGGGTTTAATTTTAGTTTATTAGACACTTGTCACTCTGTAAATCCTTCTTACACTTCTTACAATTTGAAGCCTTTGTAGAATAACTTGACCCTTAATTTAACCACTATTTTCTGATATTCGGTTGGAAACATTTGTATCAACTTTTGTTACAAGAACTTTTGTTTTTAGAAATTTAGAAACAAGATGTTGATGTAGTTGATATTATTGTTGCTTCAGGATGAAGAAAATGCAACCAAACCTATCCCGTCATCTTCTAAAATGATCAGTTTTGAGTTTTCTAATGGTCATCCTCATACACCAACATCAGCAGATGATCATGAATATGTGGAGTACCCACTGCATCACATGGAAGGTTTCCCATGCGATATCGAGGAAGAAGAAAGGGTAAGCCTTTTGTCAATAAGGTCGGGTCAAAATTGGTACTTTTTAACATGGGTCAAAACAGGTCGTTGGGTTGACTTTGAAACATATTCTTTTGGTTCCTTTCTTGGGGTTTTCCATAAATTATTAAGAGTAAAATGCCATATTCGTCCCCGAGGTTTGGTCGGTTTTGCGACTTTTGTCCAAAGGTTTGTTTTTCCGCATCTGGATCCAAAAGGTTTGAAATCTTGCCATTTTCATTCGGCTCGTTAGCTCCATCCGTTTTTCTCCGTTAATTCAGGGTTATTTTCGTCTTTTTTGTTAACTTAAAGGGCAATTCGGTATTTTTCACTTTATGTACAAGCATTTAAAATACCCTGACCAAATCCGTTAGAGTGAATTGCCCTTTAAGTTAACAAAAAAAACGGAAATACCCCTGAATTAACGGAGAAAAATGGAGTTAACAAGCCAGATGAAAATGGCAAGGTTTCAAACCTTTTGGATCCAGATGCGGAAAAACAAACCTTTGGACGAAAGTCGCAAAACTGGCCAAACCTCAGGGACGAAAATGGCATTTTACTACTCTATTATTAAAAAAGTGTTAAATATGATTACTGAAAATTTTCCTTTAAAGTTACTAAAAAATTTCTTTTAAATACTAATCTTTTTTAAACTCGTTTAGATGCTGATGGAAGCGGTACTCCTGTCTTTAAAAGATTTAGAACCAAAACAACCACCTAGCGATCAACCGCTGGCTGGCGATAGCAAATCATCCGCAACAAATCCAAGCCCACCTATACAAACCGATCCTACTGTACGGGCTTCAACAGCAAGCAGCAGCGGTTCACCTTCTCAATTCGTGTCTCCGTGTAATGGCACATCTTCTGCCGAACAGTCGTCAAATACGATTCCTTCTGTTGTTGGTTCATCTGATGCCCCCAAAGCGGGCCAGACCAAGCCAGAACAATCATCAGTACCTGTTGGTTCATCTGGTGCTGACATGGCGGATCAAACCAAAGCTGAAAAATCATCAGCATCTGCTGTTGGTTCATCCGATGCTGCTGACATGGTGGTTCGGACCAAAGCCACAGTGACGGTTGAAAGAAGCCCATCTAGTAACATAATGGACGGGTTGTTAAAACGTTGGGATTTTAGCTTCTTTAAGAATAGATGATGATTTGTTGGTTATAGGAAGTGTTTGTATGTTGATTATAATTTTTTGTTTTGATTTGGAGGTGGTGTGGTAATATTGGAAATGGAATGTGATAGAAATATAGGAGGTTGGTGTATTTTGTTGTATATAAGATTCAGTCTGTTGGTTGTGTTTTACTATATATGCATAGTGTGCATGGAATGTTTACAAAAAAATATGCTTATGCCTGCTTCCATACAACTACATTGTTGCACATGGTGTAATCAACTTCAACTTAAGCAAATAAATAAATTTATAACATGTCTTTTTGTTTCATTACAAGGTGCCTTAAATTCAGAATGTTCAATAAAATAATAGATAATTATATTATTAATGAATTGACTTTTAGAGTTTTAGATTGATGTATGACATAAACATTCAACTTTAATTATTAGCAAGATGAGAATTCAAACTCCACTTCCTTGAGTGGTTTGTATTTACTCTCTAAACTGCAAATAATTCTCTCAGTGGGTTGATCTTTGTGATCAAAATGGAACTGATCTGTAAGCTACTAGTTTATGTTACATTATTACTTCCAATCTCCATATTATCTTTGCAGGAGTGTAATTTTCCGGCAGTTTTTAACTTCGGTGATTCGGGTTCCGATACTGGTGCTTTAGTGTCGATGTTTGGAGAACCTGCTGCTCCTCCGCCTAACGGCGAAACTTTCTTCCATTCTCCTGCTGGCCGCGTTTGTGATGGTCGTCTTCTAATCGATTTCATAGGTAATATCCTGTATTTGTAATTCCTGATAATTCAGTTTCGTTTTCTCATATATGTTCCTGCTGGCTCGAAAAAAAAAAAAAAAAACTAGTTTGAAATCAGCTCATTGTGCAGGTCTTGGTTTGTAAACGAGCCGAGCTCGAGCCAAAGTAATTTTGCTAATAAAATTAATGTTTATAAGTTATAACCCAATATCTCTATATTAATAAGCATACTTAATGTGGTCCATGAGCCCACTAGGCCATGCTAATATTAACTTTGGATTAAATATTAGAATACATATTTAATATTAATTTAAACGAGTCGGCTCGAGAATTTTTTATGAGCAGAGATCGAGCTCAAATTTCGGCTTAAGAAAAAATGAGTCGAGCTGGCTCGTTTACCTTTAAGCCCAAGGTGAATCAGCTTGGCATGACTTGCTCATTAAGCATCAATAGTTTATACTTTAAACTCAAATATAGTTTGTTATAACATGCTTGCACATAGTTTATTTTTCTTTTATGATAATTTTCTTTATTATTTGAAACTTTAGCTGAAGGTGTAGGAGTACCTTATCTTAGTGCATTTCTAGATTCAATGGGTACAAACTTCACCCATGGAGCCAATTTTGCTACCATCGGATCCACAATCCGACGCCAGAACACTACTATTTTTCAAAGCGGGTATAGCCCAATTTCCTTGGATATCCAGTATGCCCAATTCTCCAATTTCTTGAAAAGGTCCCAAATAATCCGTCAAAAAGGTACTCATTCTTGCCTCGCTAACAGGAGTGACTTGTATACATCATGCGTTAAATGTAATAATACATTCCCGGTCATTGGTGCAGGAGGCGTCTTCAAGAACCTGTTCCCAGAAGAGTTCAAGTTTTCAAGCGCGTTGTACACATTTGATATCGGTCACAACGATCTCACCGCTGGTTATCAACTTAATATGTCTCCTGAACAAGTTAAAGCTTACATTCCTGACGTTATATCCGAGTTTACAACCACCATTAAGGTGAGAATGGATGGGTCAGCGGGGTTGTGCAACAGATCAAAACATGAAAACTTTTATGCATGCGTGGTCGGTTGACTAACAGTTTTGTGTCCTTGTTTATACATTTTTGAGTCTATCAAATTGTTATTGTGGTAAATATATTTATAAATTTTTATAAAAAAAATCAGATAACAAGTTTGGGTCAAACAAAGCCTCAATGGGTTGATTCAAAATACTTTTTACAAAAATGTAAGAAAAATATTAGTTGAAGGTTTTATGGATAACCAGTTTGGCAGTTTTAGAAGTTTATTTCCTAGTTTACCTTAATAGAAAAATATTAGTTGAAGGTTTTATGGATAACCAGTTTGGCAGTTTTAGAAGTTTATTTCCTAGTTTACCTTAATATTTTTATTTTATTTTACTTTACTCATTTGATCAGTCAACAAAACCCGAACAGACCGATTGAAAGGTAATAAGATGGAAACTAAAACTGTAACCTTTGTCTGATGTCGTAAGATTAATTGACGCATTCGTGAAAAAACAGAATGTGTATGCTCTTGGTGGCAGATCATTTTGGATACACAACACAGGACCGGCTGGTTGCTTGCCTTATATGATGGATACACAGGTGATAACGGCAGCACTGGTGGACAAGTATGGTTGCGTCGCCACAATTAATAATGTTTCACAGTATTTTAACAAGAAACTCAAGGAAGCCGTAAACCAACTACGGAAGGATCTTCATTTGGCTGCAATAACCTATGTTGACGTTTATTCAGTCAAATATTCACTCATTGCCCAATCTAAAAAGCTCGGTACGTTTTTTTTAATGATAACGTCATGAAATAGTAACCAAGTTTCAATTCAGTAAAGTCACTAATAGCTTTTTCGAACTACAAGTCGATCTGTTCATCAACTATCTCTAGTTTTCGTTTAAAGAGATGGACTGAATTCTAACTCACAGGATTTGGTGATCCGTTCTTGGTGTGTTGTGGGCACGGAGGAAAGTACAACTTCAACATCGCAATGAGGTGCGGTTGGACCAAAATGGTGAATGGTACAAAAACTGTGATTGCAAAGTCTTGTGAAGACCCATCGTCACGGATCATGTGGGACGGGCTTCACTTTACTGAGGTGGCTAATAGATGGATTTACAATCAGATTGCTGACAGGGCGTACTCTGATCCACCCACACCACTAAAGACAGCTTGCCATAGGATGATTTAAGGCGATTGCATATAGTGAATCTACTGATTAAACCACAAAACTAGCTAAGAAAGAACCTAACCAAACCAGACAATGTGGTTCAGTTTTTATGTACGTTATTTGGTTGTGGTTCCGTTTAAATAATAATGATTGTGGTTTTAAGTGTATTAATCATGTGTTAAAACAATAGACACGATCCATGCCCTCACAAGGTAATCAAATTACAAGATATCACGGACCAAATATCATGTTTTTGTTGCAGGTCTCACTAACCCTAATCCCGAACCACTTCCTAAATGCTTAAAATCTTTAGCTTCAAGATTATCCCCATGACCCGCGAACCCAGTCCCACCTCTCTCCAAATTAATCAAATTTCTATCTTTGCAGGCCTTATTACAAACTAAACAAACCTTATCAACCGCCATAAACTTATCTGCACACTTCTTACAAAACACATGCCCACAAGAACTCAGACCCACAAGTGACAACGTATTAGTTAACGTCACCTTGCAACTCGGGCAAACATACGTTTTATCCAAGCTCGAAGCTTTCTTTTCATCATTTTTATCCTCAGTAAAGTGAATGGAAAAAAGTGATTTCATTTTAAGCTTTTCTTTACCTTCTGGGCAAGTTGTGGAGGTGGTTGGAGCGTTGACTTTGACCGGAGCGTCAGGTGTAGCAGAGGGTAACCAAAATGCCTTCATGGTTCTTAGTGCTTCTTCTTCAAAAGATGTGGTTTTAACACTGTTTGCGTGAAATTCGTTTCTGTCTCTGTTGAAGTGTTTGTCACTGTATTGTGGTAGGGCGCCGTGGTTTTGTTGATCGAACGCGTCGAGTTCTCTAGCCTTTTGTAGCGTTAATCTCTCTGTTTCTTCGTCTTTTTCTTGCTTTAGTTGAGAAGTATGTGCAGCTAGCTTCCTGTGAGAAAGAATACTATTGTTAGAAAAGCTCGCTCAAAGAATAACCATACAAGTAACAATGAACAACCTAATTAAATATTTGAAGTCAATGTTAACAAGATGAGTTCAATTAATTCACCATCTATTATCCAATGAAACAGTTCATATCTAAACTAATCTTAGGGGTGCTAAATGGATCGTGTTCATAGGCTGACGGGCTTAACTCAACCCGAACCTGAAAATTTTAGACGAACCTGAAAAATCGTGTCATACATATGAACCTGGAACCCGTTCAACCCGATTTTTTTTCCACAAATTAATCTATTAAAATTAAAATTTACTAGAAAAACACAAATGTATATAATACAACTATATCGAAATGATAAAATCTTATCTCAATTTCTCTATTTAAGTTATAATAATTATGGCATAAATACACTATAATTTATCTAATTTACGACATAAAAGATATTGTAAAAACATATAATATAATATAAATGGGTTAAATGGGTCAACCCGCCAACCCGACCCGTTTAGCTAAACGCTTGATTTAAAAAAGCGGGAAGCGCACAAAAGCGATGAGGTCTAAACCATTTTTTAAAAGCGAAGCGCAAAAGCTGTGAGCTTTTCGTACGCAAAGCGCAAAGTGATTATATAATTTATTTTATATAGCCTCACCTGCGCCTCAGGTCAATTTTTAGGCTAAAAAGCGCGCCTCACCTGCGCCTTTTGTACATCGTGCGCCTTGTGTCACTTAAGGCGATTTGGTTGGCGCCTTGGGTCGCCTCGCGCCTAGGCGCGCTTTTTTAAACCAAGGCTAAAAGGGCTCACGGGTTCAACCTGAAACTGACCCGTATCCGTTTAGCTAAACGGACGAGTTCAACCTGAAACTGACCCGAACCCGTTTAGACTAAACCCAAACCCGTGAGTTTCGTGTAGTGTCAAGAAATTCACAACCCTAGTGTTCCCTATCCCTAATTCATGATCTCAAATTCTCAATCACCAATTCACCAACTAATATGATCCAATCACGTAAGATAAAAAGCAGAAAATTATGGATATTAACAATTACCTTTGGATATCTTTCTTTTGGGACAATAAGCACTCAAAGATGCATTCTTTACAAAAGACATGACCTTTTTGACAGCACAATGGATCGATGAAGGGTTTCAAGCAGAGAGAGAAAGCGTCGAAGGGTTTGATGGAGTCTTTGCCGAGCCTCTCCTTCTGGGTACCGTAACCTAGCTTCCTCTTCTCATCGTACGTGAAATACGCTAGATCGTTGTTGTTCTTTGAGTGCCTCTGAGGCATCTTCCACACCACTTGATTTGTATTTCGAGGAGAACGATTCAGTATCGAATTTAAACTTAAAACCCTAGAAAATTGTGTGTCCAAATGGCTTTTTCGCACCGAATTATCTTCGATTCGGTATCTACTTTTTGACGCTTTCAGTAGGGTACCGGCAAAACACTGTTTTTTACCTTCAAATATCGGTATTGTATCGAACAATTTCAGTACCGGTAGCAAGTTTTAGCGATTTCCGGTATCATTATTTTCCGTACCGGTAAGTAAGTATCACGCTCATCCCTACTTGAGTAAACCGTTCAAGGTGGTCGGTATTCAATGATGATATTTTTAGGTCTTTATATCATTTTCATTATTCTCGTACTTGGTGCTAAAGCTCTCAAACTTTAATATTGTATATAGTTAATTGTTACGATTTGAAAATTTTGTAGCGGTTGTGCATTTGCCTTGCCCTTCCTGATTGGGCGTTGTGGTTTTGTGTGGTAATTCGCGGCACACTTGTTGAGATCCACGAAACAACGTGCATCCAAACCACTAGTGGTGGTGTTGGGTGTTGCCAACGACTTCTTCTTTTAAACATTGTTGAAACTTTGAATTGCGTCAAAGAATGTTCTAAGTGGACATAAGCTTGAAAGCTTGATTCTAATCCTCACATCATTCTTATTTTTTCGCTTTCCAACCCAAATCAAGAATCAATCCAACCTTCTAAATCACGAGAGCATACAAATATAGTAGGATAAAACTAGGGGTGTGCATGGGTCGGTTTGGTTCGGTTTTTGTCATTAACCATAACCATAACCGCTAGCTTCGGTTACGGATTTCCTTAACCATAACCAAACTTCGGTTATGGTTAATCGGTTATGAAGACAGTTATGGTTCGATTTTGGTTAATGTCGGTTATTTAACCAATAAAAGTTTGAAATTAATAGGGGTATGCACGTTGTGGACTTAGCTTGGGCTTTTTTTCTAAGACCACTAAGATTACACTTTTTGATTAAACTATCGATGTAGGATTCATTATAATAAGTTAATTCTCAACAAAAAATCTACTTGAACCTTCGAAGTGGAATGGTGGAATTTTCTAATTTTATACGTAAGATTCAAATGATCATGACATCTCAATTCTTAATCAACATAAAAGGCATCTACATAAAGATCATTTTGTTACTAATATACTTTTATCTTAGTAAGAAAACCTCTATATAATAACTATAAAACATAAACCATTGTATAGACTTAACATTACAAGTTCGGTTCGGTTATACCGGTTAACCAAAGCTTCATAAGCATAACCATAACCGTAACCAATTGGTTGGTTAAACAAAGCTTCATAACTGTTGGTTATGTCTATTATTGGTTAATATCGATTCGATTATGTCGGTTATGTTTCGTTTTCAGTTATGGTGGTTAATTTGCTCACCCTTAGATAAAACCAAACTAATCTAGTACACTTATCCCTGCCCATGAACACAAAATCAATCCAACATTGACTAAATTAGAATTTTAATCAAATCTTTTTTTCAAGGTTTCAAATTTTGCCCAAATTTCTATATTCTAAGTCGTTAACCAAAACCAAAACCAAACCCCAAAACATAAGATTATGTTAGAAAATCTAAAACCAAATGTTATATTGTATGAAATTTTCTAGATGATGTTTATATTGATAACATAGTTCCAATTGATCAAACATGTATTGTTCTACACTTTATTCTTAGCAGCGGAAGATTATCACTTGTCTGATAATCATTAACATCCGAATTGGATCTATAAGGTTTGGAAGTGAATTCCATATTAACCTTGATCATGAACACGATAATAAACGAACACACAAAACAGAACGGGAACTAAACTGACATTGGATATTGTGAAAATATCTTGGTAACCGGTAATGTTTGTCGGTTAATACATATATATACCTATGAGAATGACGGTTGTAGGAATTGGCGGGAATAACCGCTATATGAAACGGTGCCACCAATTCATCATCTCGGTTCGATAATTAATTACGTAATAAACTAAAACATCCTAAAATACATAATAAACATACATAATTAAGTTTATAATCTAACATTTATTACGGTTACTACTAAAGGTTTAGTGTCTACCAACCACGTAGATCGGAAGCAGCCATCAAGACCCACAACAAGGGCTCAACCCCTTGGATCTCGTTAGGGGCGCTGCCATCTTGACCCCCGCCACGTAGTGTTGATAAAATACATGAAACCCGAGACATCCGAGACGAGTAATGTAACGGGTGTTTGAGCATGAGATTGGGTATTAATTAGATTAGTTTTAAAAACGGGTTTATGGTGAGTATGGCATTAGGTGATACCCGAATCTGTTTACTCAGAAATATATATTATATAATTTTAAAAAATAAAATAAATAGTATGTTGATTTTTTTAGAAACTTGAGATTATTAAAACTATTGACTTATAAAAGATTAGTTGAATATCATATATATCAAGTCGGTGTTTTAAGAGAGTTTAAGATCAAGTTTAAGGGTATATGCATCCCAACAAGTAACTAATAACTACACAAGACCATAAACGGGCACACATGCAAACCTAGTGGGTATCGAATACTGTGGGTATAGGACATGACTTTCTAAGCGGGTACGTAATTAGGAATACCAGTGACCTAAGTGGTTTAGTGATATGATGTTTATCCCCCACAAAGTGGTGTGGGTTCAGATCCTTGCAAGTGCAAAGTTTGGTGGTATTTAGATGTAAAATATTGATATTAAAAAAACCAATACCCGTCCATGCTCAACCCATTGTCATTCCTGCCCCCTAGGATGCGCCCCTCTCGACCCGTGTTGTTTGACAAAGCCAAAAATAAGAATAGTTACAAGGGAGTTTGTACTCAGCACGTCCTAACCCGCCCGAAGCTTATTTGGATTTCCCCTTCGGTGTTAAGTAATCTCAGTTACATAAATGAATTGATAACAATAATTAAAATTACCTACTAAAATTATATATTAGCAGTTTACTAAGATAATATTTTAGCAATGTTGTTTTTTTTTTTTTAGCAGTTTACTAAGATAATATTTTAGCAATGTTGTTGTTTTCTTTTTTTTTTTTTTTTTTTTTTTTTTTTTTTTTTTTGTGTAGCTATGTATATTTTTAGTTAAATTTTATATATAGGTATGAACTTTGAAGTTGGGGGAATAACTAGAAGCAGTCTCTCTATCCCCTCGACTATAGGTAAAGCTTGCCTACATTCCACCTTATCCAGACCCTAACCTCGCTATAGGTATGGTTGTTGCTTTGTTGTTGTTTTAAAGAATAACAAGGAAACGCGCAAATCTTATCAAGCAATTGGGGTGACTTCATTGAGGTCGGAATTCGGTAGCAAGGCCACACTGC
>JARYGA010061177.1:0-41511 GCA_030545235.1 Helianthus tuberosus | reverse complement strand
CGAGACGAGTAATGTAACGGGTGTTTGAGCATGAGATTGGGTATTAATTAGATTAGTTTTAAAAACGGGTTTATGGTGAGTATGGCATTAGGTGATACCCGAATCTGTTTACTCAGAAATATATATTATATAATTTTAAAAAATAAAATAAATAGTATGTTGATTTTTTTAGAAACTTGAGATTATTAAAACTATTGACTTATAAAAGATTAGTTGAATATCATATATATCAAGTCGGTGTTTTAAGAGAGTTTAAGATCAAGTTTAAGGGTATATGCATCCCAACAAGTAACTAATAACTACACAAGACCATAAACGGGCACACATGCAAACCTAGTGGGTATCGAATACTGTGGGTATAGGACATGACTTTCTAAGCGGGTACGTAATTAGGAATACCAGTGACCTAAGTGGTTTAGTGATATGATGTTTATCCCCCACAAAGTGGTGTGGGTTCAGATCCTTGCAAGTGCAAAGTTTGGTGGTATTTAGATGTAAAATATTGATATTAAAAAAACCAATACCCGTCCATGCTCAACCCATTGTCATTCCTGCCCCCTAGGATGCGCCCCTCTCGACCCGTGTTGTTTGACAAAGCCAAAAATAAGAATAGTTACAAGGGAGTTTGTACTCAGCACGTCCTAACCCGCCCGAAGCTTATTTGGATTTCCCCTTCGGTGTTAAGTAATCTCAGTTACATAAATGAATTGATAACAATAATTAAAATTACCTACTAAAATTATATATTAGCAGTTTACTAAGATAATATTTTAGCAATGTTGTTTTTTTTTTTTTAGCAGTTTACTAAGATAATATTTTAGCAATGTTGTTGTTTTCTTTTTTTTTTTTTTTTTTTTTTTTTTTTTTTTTTTTGTGTAGCTATGTATATTTTTAGTTAAATTTTATATATAGGTATGAACTTTGAAGTTGGGGGAATAACTAGAAGCAGTCTCTCTATCCCCTCGACTATAGGTAAAGCTTGCCTACATTCCACCTTATCCAGACCCTAACCTCGCTATAGGTATGGTTGTTGCTTTGTTGTTGTTTTAAAGAATAACAAGGAAACGCGCAAATCTTATCAAGCAATTGGGGTGACTTCATTGAGGTCGGAATTCGGTAGCAAGGCCACACTGCAATGCAACAACACTTGGCAGGTCAGCATTTCATATTTTCTGGGTTGCTTCAACCTGTTGGACTGGATTGACTGATACCCGAACCTGAGCAAATGGGTCGGGCGAATGGCATCTCTTAGGGAGAAGGGATGTTGACATTTATCTTAAGTTGGAGACAATTGGAGAACTTAATTGAAGATAATTATAAGAGTAATAGATAACTTCTTTGGCCACACTTTATTTAATTATTAAGGATCTTCTCAAACATCTGCCTGCATCTCTCCTTTATTGCATGTTTATAATCTGCAGTTACCCACGGATTTCCCACGGGAATTGACGCGGGAATAGTAGCAGTTTTCTAATAGTGTTAGGTCTTTAAATGCTTTCCCAAACCAATCCACAAGATCCTGCTGAGCCTCTTTTGCAGATTTCACTTCTGTTGGATTGTCATCGTTATATCTAATGACCCAACCATGGCCGACGCCAGGATATATTTTCACAAAGTGGTAAACCTGTGTACCCGTCCGTAAAAAAAAATATTTAAGGGGGGTCTTTGGATGATGTTTTTTTTTTTTTAAATGATATGTGATGCTAAATAATCAAAATCAAATAATCAGTTGTAATGGATGTAAAAAATAGTGTTTGGATCTGCTTCAATTGTTCAAATTAATTTTTGATAATTTAAGAAAGTAATAGATAAATTGATAAAGAATACAAGCATTTATGTGTTACACTTTACACATTGGAAAGTTTATATGGAAACTGGAAGGTAAAGTTTTAGGTGCAAGCAAAATGTACACTTAGCATTGGTTAGAAAGATTACCTCATTTGCGACTAGCGCAGCCTCAAATTCTTTGACGAGTTCAGGTGGAGAATATTCGTCGAATTCAGCACCTAGTATCGCTATAGGGACCTTATTCCCTAAAATCATCATATCAATCAGATAAATATTTTATAAATTCAACAATTCTCAGAAATTTAAAAAAGTGATGGCTAAAGTAACATAGATAGGAATTATATGTTGCAAAATGGCTTTGGTCATGAATGTTTTATATATAACAATGTGACATATATGATTAATAACAGATAAATGACTAGGAGACAAGTATCAAAGTCAAAGTTAAAAATGTGGAGAGAAAAAATGGCTATGCCATATATCATATTTTGAAGGGATCACTGGATCAGGCTGATTTTTAGGTTGTTATGAATTAGGTCTGCCAATAGTTTATTTTACATAAATGATAGGTTTCATCAATAACCAAAAAAAATTAAATAAAATGTTGGATGTTTTACGCATTAAGAATCCACACCTTCAACCCGTTTGAATCATTAACAATAGAATATAAACAATCAACTTATTCGTAAGTAAGCAGGTCGAAAGTGGCGTTATTTTAGAAATTACACGAAATGATTAAACAAATGGTTCAAAAATTAAATGACACCAACATTTTTGTTGATAGATACTAGGTTTTATTCTTCAAAAAGTTTCAAGAACCACGGGATTATGATTAATATTGTGGAGCAAAACATACCCTTGATATCATCTAAAGTGACAAAATTAGGATGTAAGAGTGCTGCAACTTGTATTTCAGCTTCCTTTGCTAGATCTACAACCGCCTTAGCTGTTAAACACAACTAATACTATTGAGCCGGCCAATTATAATTCTAGTAATAACATTATAGACCAATCAAATTGAATGCTAATAAGCTTGTTCCGAAGCTAGTCGATCTTACCTCCCCAACAAAAACCTGCAGACCCAATTTTGGATATACCCTTCTCTTTGAGAGCCTGTACAACCGGTTTTGCAAATTCAACTGCTTGCTCCTACAGAAAAAAAAAATATATATATATAAAGAGTAGAAATGGTATTTGACTTTCTATATAAATGGATTAACAAAATTTAGTTGATAACAAGATGTGGATTGAATATATAACTAACAGGTGCATGCTTTTTTGTCCAGTCATCTAACTGAGTTTCAGGAGTCCAAGAGTCGCCATAGAAGAAATCCGGAACAACTACATAATATCCAGCCGCTGCAACTTTGTCTGCAAGTTGCCTGCAAAGTTAAATCAAACAACATATTCACAATCTACACTCAAAATCCCATTACATAAGGGATCCACCAGCTGAATATATAAAGTAAACTGGCAACAGGAAATGGTCTTTTAACAGATAAATGGTACCTCATCTTTTAATGCTACCTCTAAAAATTTATTCGGATTCATTCATGTATAATTTAATTAAATTTTTCCACTTTTAAATATAAGAACCAAGAACTCTAACATTCCTTGATAGAAAAGTTAGAGAGCATATATAGTGTTGTCCCACCATCTTAGAAAACCTAAGATATGTTGCATAAACTAGAAATAAAATTAATATTTGTAAAAAAAAAAAAAATCATTTATAAGTCATTTATTAACATGAAAACGTTGAATTCACACATGTTTTTATTGGACCTGTAAGTATTTCTCATCCAACAACACTTGCAAAGTCCCCCCACTTGTGGCCTAGGAGACTTAGTTTTCCAATGGAGACTCAAGTTCAATTCTCACTTGTGTCATATTTGGGTGGGGTATAGGCAATGAAGGATTTGGTCTAGGCCTTGTGTGAGGTTGTCAGTTTGATTCCCGAGCCCAATTGGGTTTTCGTCCCACCGTGTGTTACGCCAGAGAATTATGCTCTTGTGGTGGCGCAATGACTGTCAAGTGGCAGCCGGCGATATGGTTTCCCGGGCGAACGCCCAAAAAAGCCAAACTTTGAAGCTAGCATGGGCCCGGCTGACCAGAGTGGGGCAATACGGGGCTCTCTGATTTAGAGAGTGTGGTAACCTTATACATGAAGTTTACCGTTAAAAAAACACTTGCAAATAAATGGTGTTTGTGTAACCATTATTATCAAGAACAATATATATAAAACATATAAAAGAAATAAGAATTTGACATAATTACAGGCACGTCTTTTACATTTATTCAAAACTACAGCGGTCGTCCTTAATGTTAAAAAGCAACAGTCTCGTCCTTTATATCATTTTTTTATTGAAGTTTATTAAGTTTTGCAGTTAAGTGTTATCACATGTCTATCACGTGATAGCACTTAAGTGCAAAACATTAAGGACGACCGTTGTAGTTTTGAATATAACGTTTCTGTAATATTTTCTAAGAAATTTAAAAACAAGAAATAATTATCTTATTAAGTATATTAAATAATATTAGATATAACAGATCCAATGACATGTATCATGTGATGATGCTAAAATGTAAAGAACGTTTTCTATAATTTTGTCAAAGAAATTTAAAACAACAAAAAAATAGCTTATTTAACAACTAATGAATTTGGTGTAAATAATATTAAATATAACAGATCCAGTGACATGTATCATTTGATGATGATAAACACCATATATGCCCAAAAAATAAATAAATAAATAACAATCCCTTAGAAAAAAAAATCAATATTGAAGATTAATTTTACAAAAAAAAAAAAAAATGATTTCAGAAGCTGTTGTTGCTACAGGGAATAGTGGAATACCTCAGTTTGGGAGCTTCAAAACCTGCACAAAAATACAAAATATATAAGAGTCTAGTGAACAAAAAAAATCACAAATAAAATAAATGGATTACCAAATATATCAGAAACAAGAATAATGGCGGTTTTGGAATCAGGATTGCCGGAAACGTAGGAACTGAGTGATGCAATTTGCAAGACCTCACCACCAGCTTCCCCGCCAGAGGAGATAGCTGGAGGATTTTGGCAGCACTTTGGGCCAGACATTGTTGGTTGGTACTCAATCAGGTTCTGCAGTGAGCTGAAACCAGCTCTCATATTGATATGATAGCCATTTTAATGTGTAGAGAAGTAAGGTTTGAACATTTATTGCACCCAGCAACCATAAATTGATTGCCATAGATGTAGTTGGTTCCACTCAGCTGTTATTATAATGTTGATCGTGTTAACTGTTGTTTGTAAACAATAAGCTAGAAACTAATAGAGTTATTTAGATGAATGGTCGATATGATTTATCCATATTGCAAGTATGATTCTATGTTTTTAAAAAGTTACACGTATGATTTACTCAAAGGAGATCCTTATTCCTTAGGCCACCCGGGGCGGTCACCTTTTAGCCCGTGATGATGATGTATAACGAGTTATACAAAACAAAACACCACCGCCACCCATGTATATAATGCGTCGAATTTAAAACGCGTGAAGAAGTGTTGGGTGGTGAGGGAAATTGTTGGTTGTGTGGGAAATTGTTGGGTGTGGTGGTGAGTGATCAGCATTTCCACTAAAATCCATCACTAGTGATGGAATAATGCTTGATGACATGGCGGAACTTGATTGGAAGTTGTGAGTGAGTGATGAGTGATGACCACCCCTACCCCCTTAGAGTAGATGAGCGTTAGGTTTGTTGCTACCCAGCTGACAAAAATGACATTTAAGTTTTTACGGTTAGTCACTATGGTTTTGGGCATACTGATTGTATGAAGGCATACGGCCCGTATGACTGCCCAGCTGACAAAAATGACATTTAAAACGTTTCAAGCTCGGATTTCATAATCTTAATGTCTAGGATGGAGCCTCAACACTTGTTTTCGAAAAAAAAAACACTTCTGCAACTCCATTTTGAACTTTCTCACACACAAAAACTGTTCGATCTAGAGAAAAGGGTTTGGTGTTCTGGAGGATTTCTTGAAGATTTTGAGTGTGGATCACCTTGAAAGAAGGCTGGTAGGACGGACGTAACTTTGAGCAAATGAGATTTAATGGATGACACATGCATGTGGTAGATCTACATCAGTTCGTTGAGGGACGGTTAATGACCGAGATTTAGTATTGTAACAATTTGGTAAGAAAGCTACGCAGACATGAGCACTGTTTCGAACCCGAACAAGCCCTCAGACAAACCGCGCCATTTCGACATAACACGGACCTGCTGGTCGCGTTTCGACCCCACCGGGCCCGCCGACGACCCGCATTGATTTGACCTAACCAAGCCGATGAATCGCATCCGAACTGACCCACCGAAGACCTGCACTGTTTCCGTTGGATTAATTGGTTTGTTTACATGTCATGGGTTTGCACGTTATCGGGTCATGGGTAGGGGTCGTTCTATAATATCTTAGATTGTTGTATTAATTTGCAAAGTTGGATGCATGGAATAAAAAGTCTTCACGTACGGACAGGGGCGTAACTAGTATTATAAAAGAGGTAGCACGGGCTACGGCTCAACCTCGTATCGTAGTGTATTTTTTTCTGGTTTTACACAAAGGATACCCCTAAACATAATCGAGAATATCCCTGACCAAAAATAGGATGTTTGATATTATTAAAATTCCAATTCTTTTATAAGCCCAAACCATTTACAACCCAAAACTTGTAGAATAATTGAAAGGATGCCAAATTGTAAATGACAAAGCCTTAGCCCACGATCCAAAACAATAAAATAAACCTTTTAATTATGGGTGACAATTGGAAACGAAATTTCCAAAGACAATATATGATATGTGTCAATTTAGTGTGTTGTGTTAGTTGAAAGGAGTTATGACAATTGGTTGGTTGGTATGGTGGTTGTATAAGGCATTTTTAAGTCAAATAAGCACATGTCTATTAATTGTTTAGCTATAACTAGTGAAATTATATACCTGCTATGATATGAGTTTTGTTGGAAGATAACTATCTCCTTCCTCCAATCAATTTTTTTCTCAGTCATCTTTATTCGTATACTTGGCTTATAACCGCGAATGTTGTTCTTTGTTCCTCAAATCTTTTAAGTTTTAAAGCTTGGTGCTTGGCCATCTAATCTTTGATCCAAACATTTTCTTATCCAAACATGTATACATTATTGTATTTTTACCACTTGATAGATTTATGGAAGTGATGTAGTGAGTTACTTTTTTGTCCATGCTTATTATAAAAAGCAAAACAATGTTTAAAGATGGGCGGAACATGTAACATTTGCAAAAGCACTATTTGTGGAACTAGCAGCAACATATTCGGCATCAAATCCAGAGTTATTTCTTCTAAGAGTATATGAATCTCGATATAGGACCCATACTTGAGTTCACATTAAGAAAGAGCACGATCATCATGAATTAACTCTAAAACCAATTGTCAGTTGTTATATTTAGGCAATATAGTCTCACATTACCTGACAGGGTGTTGAAATATATGTATATTTCCAATTCAATATCAAACATATTTTGAACTTTAATATTGTCAAACTTTAATATTGTCGCTTCTAATATCTTGTGTTTTTTGTTTTGTATGTTGGGCCCGAGTTTAATGAGATCTGGAACAGAGTTAGGCTTGTTTAAGTGAAGTCTGAAGGAATGGGCTTGGGCTGACCGAAGATTTAATGGGCTGTGAAGACTGAAGACATAATGGGCTCATGACTGGAGACTTGGATGAATATATAAGTGAACTTATGAGTTTATCATCCACATTCATTACTTCAGTATCTCGCTCTCTAGAATAATCTGTCCAGATGAGTGAAGAGTCGAGAGATTAGAGTTCTGTTATTTATTCGTTCCGTTGATTCTTATCAGGGATTTTTAGATACGCTCACCTTTCCTCTCATTAGTTGCAATTAGGGTTTCAAGATCTTGATCTGTTCTTAGTTCCTTCATTCATTTACTTTCTCTCTATTATTCTTGAACGATTCGGGTTTCATTTGTTGAGAGTAGGATCAGATTTATGGTTAAATCTGATCTCAGTTTGATTCCTCTGTGTCATTACGGATATTATCAGTTGATAGGTTTCGTTGTGAGTTTCGAGAGTTTGATTCTTGTTTTGTATAAGCAGATTTGTAAGTGCTTTTGGATAATAAACTTTTACATTTGAGTATTTGTCTGTGTTCAAATAAAGATCTGTGTGTGAGACCTTGTTTCTGACACAGGGGATAACAATCCACTTGTTAAACTACAGCCTGAGCACATATCCAAAAGAACTTTGATACAATACATCTGAATCAACTTGATTTAACCGTATTTAACCAGATATGGTTTCCTAACTACTTTTTATTATGTGATGAACCTTACCCAATCTCCACCGTCGAACTGACCCGAATTTTTTTTATGTTCAAACATATGAAATTGGAACATTTTAAAAAGTGACCCCTTGAAAAAAATTTCTGGATCCGCAGCGTATGCGACTAGTTTTTAGAATATTCTGCGGATTTGGGAGATATATGGAGTAGATGATACCAAACTCGTTTATCTGAACCTATTTAGCTGAATATATTAATATATTATAAAAACTATAATAAATAGTATGTTGAATTTATTAGAAACCTGAAACTATTGAAATTAATAATTATATTAATTGATAGAATTGTAGTTGTGTATATAATATTTCAAGTCAAAGGCAAAGTCTTTAAAAGACACTAGGTTTATACCCGCCCGCGCGTTGCGGCGGGAAAACCGTTTGTACAAAAAGCATTCGCTAAACCTTATCTAACATCATTTGGTAGTTGTTCACATTGTTTAAAGTTTATTCGTTAGTGTTTTCCACCCGCGCTTCACTGCAGGGGCAAGATGATTTTTTAATAAAATGGAAACCTAAACTCAATTATTAACCAATCAGGTGTCGTCCGTGTTGAAGACTTGCAATGCCGATGTTGAAGACATGAAAAGAGTTATTTTTTCCCATTAATTTTTGAAAAAATGAAATCATCACATGAAAACATAATACGGAGTAGAAAATTCGATATTAAATAGGGACATTGTATAAGAACAAACCTAACTACTCAACTGTATGCATCACGCCACCCAGCTTCGTTAGAGTCGGGTTTAACCAAGGCTCAAAAGCCGTGTTCATCATCAATTCATAATCATATAATTTTAAAATTGGATTCATGTTAGAAAAATAAAAACATACAAATATACTTAATATGTTATAGTATTCTATTCAATATTAAGAAAACGGCTTCGTGTATAGGGTATAACCGGTTCGAGGTAATTTTGGGTATAAATTGGCTACGGTTCCGAATACACATATTGAGCTCAATATGTAATGTGTTGTCAAAGGCACTCGCTACATATAAGCATATTGCTCTAAACATTTTAATGTATGTTTTGTTTTGGCAAAAATAAACTGTTATGTACACATCTCACTAAGCTTTGGCTTTAAGTTTATTAATCATTGCCCATGTAATGGCCAACTCATATGGTACTTACGCCAGCTTCTACAAAAGAATACCCTACTGTGAAGTCACTAATTTTAACATCAATAAAAGCTTTTTTTTTTTTTGGTTATTGGTCAGTTGATCTATGTCACATTTAAAAACAGAAAGGTAAACTGGAAAAGTGAAAAAAGAAAACTAATCTAAATTTAAAGTATTGTAAGCTAAATAGAAGTTCAAAAGGTGCAATATACATACCAACAAAGTGCTGCTAATTTTAAATGTACAAAATGAAAGTAAGGAAAATATCATCAACTTACATGAACTGTCTGCATCTGTTGCAAATCCGCAAGTTCCTTTTGCCTCGACTGTCATTGTCAAAAAAAAAAAAAAAAAAAAAAAAAAAATAGAAGTATCATATACCATATACATAAATCTACATAAGGTAAGATTGACCTACTTCCATTATTGAATCACTTTGTTCCTGTCGTTTTCTTATTTTCTTATCAACTTATCGGAGATTGATGAATGGAGCTAGTCAAAATCAATGCGTGCAATTGATGCTTTATTTAAATAAAATTAGTAACTGGGCGGAGAGCATTTTGAGTCGACCCAACCCAATTCGTAAAAAAAGTATATGATTTACATGTCATTTTATCATCTCCGATTCTATTGTTGGTAATTGGTATCATATTAATCCCAAATATGTTTCAGACATTGTCACCTGGTTCTAAGTAAATTTCTTAGTTAAGGACTGAAGAACTCACTCTTGCATACACTAAAACCAGTTAAGGACTGAAGGATTCGACTTTGTTTTAGTTAAAAGGCCCGGTCTAGGCCCAGTTAAGGTTTTTTGGTTAACTATTGTTGGTGTATAAAGGCATGTGAATTGTTTCTTTAACATTTACTTCAATACTCTGTTGTAGTGTGTAACCATTATCAACATGTAACATCAGTGTAAGAAATTTCGTTTTCGGTTCATTTTACGCACAAACTGACCCATGAACCTCCAACTAAATAAGATAAAAAACGAAGAGCACCATGTGGTGTCGTGATACGCCACTATCTGGACAATAATGTGACTTCCGAAACACACACATATGACATACTTTCTAAGCGTTGACTAACAAAAGCAATGAGACTACCAAAATCTGAATCTTTGTTTAAAACAACATCTGATCTAACAAACGAAAATATCAAAAATAATAACTCACTGTTTGAATTGAACAATCGTCATTCCTCCCCCTTTTCCCATGTTATGAAACCGGTTGCTGCACAAACAATAAGAAGAAATATTATAAAGATAATAATGAATCGGTAAACCAAAATGCTGAAATAAAACAATAATAACCTAACCTCGATCTTACCAAAGTTATCTGTAAGCTTAGATCCACAATAGTATCCCACACATTTACATTTCCTAAAGAGTATAATCATTCTGATGCTAAACCATAACGACAAACATAATCATCATCACAACATATGACTAATAAGTAATAACTAATATCAAATCCAAATTCCTTATCATTTTATACAAATTAACTCACATTTTGCAAGCTTTGCTAGCTTCTGCGACGTATGATGAATACCATACCCAATCTTCGAAGCTCTCTTATTAAACTCCGACTGAAACGCTACACTCGATCTCGATCCACCACCCTTGGCTCCACCACCAGCAACACCTCCACTACTGTTAACTCCGGCCACCGCATTCGCCGACGACACCGACTTCCTCAGCCTCTCTGTTATGCTCGAAAACTCCTGTGTACGATCCCTATACGACGACGATTGCACCGATTTCATACTCATCGAATAGTAAACAACTTAACAGATCGATCAAATTGATTGTAAAACCCTAGATGAAGTAGCAAATTGCTTTTCGGAGATGAAATTGGAACAGATCTGATGAGTATGTGATGCGGAATAGTGTAGTGATGGAGAATTTGTGATTTGAAGCCCTAGATTAATGGAATTGTTACAGGTTTATGTGAGAATTGGGGGATTTTGAGGTTGAAGAAACCCTAGATCTGGAGAGGTGAATGATGAGGATGCGATGCCTGCCGTGTTTTGTCTGTTTGTCAAAGGGTAGAATGGTCATTTGTCGGTGCCACCGACCTTTCATTTTAAGAGTATATAAATAGGTTGGGAAGGGGAAGGTCTTGGGTTCAAGGCTCACAGACGATAGGGGATTAAAGAAATGAGCAGTTCAAAATATATATATATATATATAATATTTCAAGTCGGATTTTTATATGAATTTAAGATCGGGTTTCTAGTAATATATTGTACTATATGGGTATCCTAATGGGAAATTTTTAACCACATAAGACCATAAATGGGTGTACTTAAGGGTGAAGGAAGTGGTTAAACACTTTGAGTGGCAAACTAAAAAATCAACCAATGAGAGTGTGCCATGTCAAAGTGGTAAACTATGCTCAAAATGTTGGCAATGGTTTAGACACTTGGTGAAGTGGTAAACTATTTAAAAAAAAAAAGGAAAAATGTGTGATTGGTTGAGATGGCATGGACCCCATCACAAAACCCCACTCTCTCCCCTCTCCTCCCTTTTCCCGAATCGGTATACCTACACCGATTTTGGCCTCATTTTCGGCAAATGGTGTTCGGCAAAATTGATGGCATTGGTTTGCCAAGTGGTAAAGTGAGTTTACCACTTCCACTCCCTTCACCCTAATACCCACACAATGGGTATTCTGACTATGTGACTAGGATTACCAAATATCATCCCATACTAAGGTGTTCTTTGTTTTTTAAGAGGTAAAATGTTTGTAGTCTGCAGACATTCGTAGAAGAAGAAGTGGACCGAACCTTTGCAGTCTACAAAGAGAAGGTTGTTTGTTTTTTAACGTATGTAGACTTCTAAAATAGACTGGTGGTAGTGTACGAACGGTGATGGTGGGTGGTGGTGATCGTGATGGACGGTGGGTGGTGGGTGGTGGAGGACGTGGAAGATGGGTGGTGGTGGTGGACGATGGTGGTGGGTGGTGGACGGTGGTGGTGCTGGACGATGGTGGTGGTGGACGGCGGTGGTGGGTGGTGATGTTTAACCCTCTTCAGACCTTAGAAGATCTTAGAAGTGGCTGGGCCAAGAAGAACTCGTGCAGACGTTTTTTTAATGAAACGCCTTCGGAAAAACAAACAGTGATAATGTCTGCGCATGATCTGCACGGCGCAGACAGAAGAGGTTGAACAGATCTTTTCTAAAAAAACAAACACCACCTAAGCCATTGCCATTGCTACGGCCCGGGGCATTGCCCCTGGCCCCTTTTATTCAACTAAGGAGGAAATAAGTATGGTATTGAAAGAGCTATCACTCCACACATGCTTACATGTCTCAATTCTTGTTCAAATTTCCCTTTGGTCTTACACAATACATAATACATAAATGAAATGATGTGTACGATTGGTATATCTAGAAATTTAAGACATGATTCATTAAGTGCAAGTTTCTAGTATATCAAGATACTTATATCCTATGACTGTTCTAAACATGCTTTATAAACGTGTCTATTAATTTTATTTAGTAGCGAAAATTGATGTATTATACTAAAACTTCAAAGGTTTATCTTGTGGGAATTTCTAGAAGTTACATGAAATTGATGTATTATGACTCAATTCACTGAATACGATCAAGGTACCCCGTGCGTGCATATGCTAGTTCAAAGGTTTATGTTTACAAGCATGTTGCCTCAAATCAAGTTATCACATGGTGAACGTACTCCCATCTTGTGTGACAGAAATTTCAAGAGGTTTTATACTTCCGCATCTCATGTTTTTCGTAAAAAGGTTAAAATGCATTTACCAGTAATAGCACTTGGGACAAGGTGTATCCTCACTCGTATTACAGCCGAGTTAAAGTATTATTGACGCATAATGTGAATTCCAAGTTGGTTCTAGAGTTACAAATCTCGGGGACACATGGGATTCAGGGGTTGCATTGTTGCACAGGCACCCGCTCAAAAGTTAATTTTAGTGTTAATTGGGCTTGTTTTTTTCACCCCACATATTTAGGAAACCTTAACAGGCCCGAGCCCACTTCCATTCAGATTTGTAATGATTCGAGTTGTTCACAGACATTACCTATTAATAATACAATTGTTATCTACTAGGGGCTATGGAAAAGTTTCATAAATGAGTCACATCGACTAAGATTAGTTGTTTAGATAATTGGCTGTTTCGAAAATATGAAATCACATAGAGGCAAATTGAAATATTATATGTTTTTGTTGCACCCCTGAGTAAAAATCTTGGATTCGCCACTACACATATTAGAATGGAACAATCCTCCATTAAGATGGTTCCTAATCATAACCGTCATTTAAACTGACCATAAGTAACCGGGTTTAGAAAACATGTTCGCGGGATTAAACAGATGAATCTGATAGATGGGTGTTTTACAATCCGTGTTGGTGAAATATTCACATTTCACACTTTGTTAACCAAAAATCGATCAAAGGGCTGAAGTCAGTCCATTACGAACCACGTAGGTGGACTGACTAGGCCAAACTGAATGGTTCGTAACCCCGTTAACTGGGTTAGGACACAATGGGTTCCGTACGAGTTGTGTACAAGAAATAAGTTGTGCAAACATTTTGTATCCCAAAACAAGTCAATGCGGTTATATTATTATCAAGACGGGTCGAGGGGAACCATTATGCACTTGGTACATGGTCCAAAGTGGGTTCTTCAACATTAAACCCTTTTGACTTAACCAAATTGACACCCCCATAACTCAAGATTAATCTGAACCTAGAGTGTAGATACATACCTAATATCAAGGTATAAGTCTACAAGCAAGGAATTTGAAAACGGAGGGTTGAATCAACCTAGAACCAAAGCCAAACCAAAAAGTTCAACGGAGATACAAAAACAATTTTAGATGACTTATGGAGAGATGAGAAACTTATCAGACCTTTGAAGACTTCGAAAGGCATAGGGATGAGTTCGAATTCTCGAAAATCAAACTAGCTTAGAAGACACAAAGTAGACTTTAAGGGTTTAGAGAGAAATTGAGAATGGGATAAAGATTTGAGAGGCTAAAGCTCGGATTTATAGCCAAGATGGGTTAAGGAGGTTGCCATACGCGTCTTGAGGTAGCACAAGGGCGGATAGGTGTCAAAACGATGAGAAAAGGTGGCACAAGGTGGTGGCAAAAGCCACCTCGTCCCTGCTGTGTCGCAGACACGCTTCGCAGACCGCGAAGGCTAGCAGTTGCGGTCTGCGGTTGCCGGGACAACAAAAAAATCCATTTTGACCATAATGGTCCCTCAACTTCCAACTTTTAATCCAATGGCAACTTTAAACCCTTAACTCCAATCTAGTTATCACAAGGAAGTACCGAGACACATGTCACTACCAGAGTACCAGGGTATATCGAAATTACCGGGTTCTACAAAAAGCGTGGTTAAATCTCTGATTAAGAAAACCTAGCCAAACAAAAGCCAGCCTTGAATATAAAAAAAGTCTGGCCCAGAAAAAAGGGACAAGATTATAAGAAAGTTGCCATGCATGAGTTTCAAATACATCAACCTCTATTTTATCACACAAATTATTTATAGAGCTTATCAACATTACTCATTAACATCTTTAACCACACTTTATTTTTCTTAAACATGTGCATTCCTCCTTTATTGCATGATCCCTCCTTTATTGCATGATTAGGGTTTTACACACTAGTGATTTATCTAAAGACACTTCACAAACCAATTCACAAGATCCTGGTGAGCCTCTTCTGCAGATTTCACTTCTGCTGCATTGTCATCGTTATATCTAATGGTCCAACCATGACCGACGCCTGGATATATTTTCACAAAGTGGTAAACCTACATACGCGTAAAACACACCATGTAAGGGGGGTCCTTGGATGTGTAATTTTCAAAAGTGGTACATGATACTAAATAATCAAAATCAGTTGCAATGGATGTAGAAAATAGTATTGTATGCACTTCTATTGTTCAAAGTTATTTTTTAACGTTTTTTAATAATTTAATAAAGTAGCAAAAAAGTGACAGAATACAGACATATATGTTGTTCCACACTAAAAGATTCATATACTTTATATGGAAGCCGGAAGGTACACTTAATATTGGCTAGATTTATTACCTCATTTGCTACTAGTGCGGCCTCAAATTCTTTGATGAGTTCAGGTGGAGATTGTTTGTCGAGCTCGGCACCTAGTATCGCTATAGGGACCCTAACCCCTAAAATCATCATATCAACCATACAAAAGATCAGTAATTATCTTTTGAATCCAAAAGATTTAAAGAAAGCTAGAACAAAGAAAATACCACATAATTAATTCATCTAACTTCTTTAAAATATTCATGGCTAAATTATCATATACAGGAATTAGATATTGTAAATGTGTGTTTCAAGCTTTTGGTCTTGCGGTTCTGGAGCAGTAGCATTTGTTACAAACGGGTTTCTTATTGGGTCGGTTTCCTAGGTTTTTGTTTGTCTAGTTCCTTTCTGTGTCGTTAACTGGGAGACAAATATCAAAATCAAAGTTACATATAAGGAGAGAAAATGACTATATCATATTGTCATGTGTCAAATTATATATATCTATGGAACCCATTAAGTCTAACCACCATCCAAGTCAATATCCACCGTTGGATCATGCTGAGATGAAATCTCAGCCGTTTAAACTCCCAAAATTAGTTAACAGCTATGATGGCGGTTTTCTACAGTTACTTGCAGTTTTCACAGGTTACCAAATAACTCCCCACTCTCCCCTATCCTCCCATATAATTCTCGCATAGTGGGAGAGGTTTTAGGGTTCTTTATCCATATCGAACCGTCACTCACACACATTTCACTATCTTTCTCTCTTGTCTGAAGCCCACCAGACCACCGTGTTCGTAGACCCTCCGGCGAACCACTGTGATTCCTGAATCACCCCACCATCGTTGAATCGTTTGGGGATTTTTGAGTTTAATCACCCAAGCGTTCTTCAAACGCGAGATAGGGTAAGCATCTAGATTGAAATTAAGGTTTCTTATGATTGTAATTTTTCTGTTCTAGAACTTCCATCAGTTGGTGCAGTTCATCAAACCAGGATGCCTTCCACTGATTCAGTTCTCCTCCCGCGAGTTCAAGGTTAGTGAGTTCTTAGTCTGAGATTTTTTTTATTTCTTCTGATTCTTTCCTGCTGTTTCCAATCACCGCCTTTTAACCTCCCGTCACAGGAAACCATCATCGTCACCATCGCAGGTAGCCTTTTGTTCAGATTCGAAGTATCATAGAGCTCATTCCAGAAGTTGGTGCTCCGGCCATGGCTGTGGTGTGTTTCTCTCTTGTATAAAACGTAGTTTTTTTTTCCATATTGAATGATGGGTTTTATATTTCTGTTTTGACAGAGCGCACTTGGCTCACGGTTTCTTTCTGAGGGTCACAATGTTTATGAAGCTGAACAAGGCGAAAAGGTATGCATAACGGAAGCGAACAATGTGACACATTTTGTTTAAGATGACTGTTAATTAACATATAAGTGCCATTTATATGTTCAGCAACTGAGAGCTCAACTTGCTTCCACGTTTTATCCAAACCTTGGCATAGAGGAAGATGACTGACATCTTTGTATCTGGTGGTGCACAGTCTGACATTTCCCGCCTTCAGGTCTTTGTTTAATTGATTTAATCTTTCTTTGTATTTTTTTAATTGAATCATTTGTGGTGTCTACATTCAGTTCCATTTAGCTCAATATCATCTGGTTATTGTGTATAAAGCCATTAGTAATTTCTGCATCTGACCTCTACTTCTTATTGATATTTGTATTCAACTTCTAGCATTTCATCAACTTGCTTTCCAATTAAGTATAATCTTGAGAGATAGTAAAACATTCTTATAAGGTAGATATTTGTATTGAAAATTCTAACATTATTACTCTCTACTAGGTTGACACAAATGTGGGACACTAGGATGTATAGCTGTAAGACTTGGATGTGTACCTTGGCTACCACTTCCCAACTCCCTTCAGTTGTATCTCTTAGAACTGTAAGCACTAAAGCTTATGCGAAGTTTCTGGCTTGAAAAAAGACGACTTAACATCTATATGTGTATCCAGGTATCCGGTTCAAGAGACCATTCAAAAGTATTAACAGCCTACAACGTCCAAGCTTGAACAGAGAACTTTGATGAGGAGATAATAGCAGGTTTTTTCTTTCACATACTTTTATGCTTTTTAATTTTTTTAATTTGATAGTTATAATCCAAACACTGGCGATCATGTAATATATATGGTTCTCTATTTGTTTATATTGGCCTTCTTTCCATGTCTTTGTTGGATCAAATGATATTCGTACAAAGAACTATGTTTTGTGAGTTTTAGGTGAAACCTTAAAGCAAACACATGTGTAGTGTTGTTTTTTTATTTAGAATTTATTGGAAATGCCACTATACTTGCTCTGAAGAATTGAAGTATCTCTTCTGTTGTTTGTGAGCAGGATATTAATTGAAGAAAAGCTCAATAACTAATGGATGAAGTGCTAAGACTGACACATGTTGATTAAATACATTCACACTTCACATGGGTGGGTATCTTTAAGGACATACCTGTATGTTCTAGCACAAAGTTGCTTAATTTCTGAACACGTTTTTTATTACTAATTGATGCATTGAATAACACGTTTTTCTTTTGCTATCTTTTTTCTCAAAGGTTTTCAAATGTAAGGATCAAGGTTTCAAGTTCAGCCCATATTAGTGCGCATTTATGACTGAACTTGAAGTTGACTCACCTGTTACACAAGTAATTTTATGACCTGGAGTTTTACGGTTTTCAGGATCGTCACTTTATATAAACAATTAGGCTACAGTTATCAACATATCCCTTCATTGAAAAAAGGAACATGGAGTTTTTTTATTGGACGCATTGGTGATCTCTCAATGGAACAACAAAAGGTTGGATTCTTTTTTGTAAGACGATCGGCCTATTTTTAGTCTTCATGGCCCATTTTCCTTTGGTACGTTAAACTTTAACTTTTGTCCTAGATATCTAAATTTCAACAAAATAGCAGAGAGTTCCGACAAGATACTATGTGCATTTTGTCTTGATATGTTTCTGTGAAGATATGTGCAGTTTTATTCATATGTTATTTTAGTTTTACTTATTCTTTCCACAAACTGATAAGAAGTTATAAAATCCAAGTCAAAGTGCTCCTCTAAATATCCTTTTTAGATTTATTACACTTTGATACAATATATCAATCTTCTTATTTGATCATATATTTCTTTAATATGCTCACAGCTTCAGAATTGCATCACTTAATGGTCCAGTCAGCAGAAGCACTGAAAATTGAAGACTTGTATGTACAACAAAGCCGGGTACCTAATGCATATACTCTAGCGTTTAATGGTAAAAACCAATTTGTTGTTCATACAAGCCTTTTAGAACTACTTACAAGATTGAGTTGCAGGTATACTTTGGCATAAGTGTTTAGTTAAATTCACTCGTATACATTTACTTATTCGTGATTTTAGATATAGACTAAATACTATTAATACAATATGTTAAACATTTATTAACAGGCTGTTTTGGATCATGAGCTAGGATACCTTAAATGTGATCATGGTATGTGGCTAACATTAGCAACTATTCTTACCCTTAAAGCCTATAAATTAAAAAAAAAAAAATTAAGTGATGAAAGTCTTACATATTGTTTTGTTTTTTTGCACGGATTGGAAGTTTGATGGCCCATAATGTAACACCCCGTGTTTCGAAAGTCAAAGTCAAAGTCAAGATTGAAGTCAAAGGGAGACAAGATTGCTAATTGCGATCTGTCACTCCTTGCTCAATTCCTGTTTTGACTTCTTTGACTTGTAGTTAGTCTATTTTATGCTTTACGTTAGTTGTATTATGTGGAGTACTTATTAATAATCGAGGTTTATTCGATATTTATCGCATGTTTTATCGCTTTATCGCTATCGCAATCGCACTCGCAACTCGAATTACGCAATCTGGTTACTGTTCTTATGTGTGTGTGTGCCTTATGTGTTACTTGTGCATGCTTAATTATGTTATGTGTGGTGATCAATCGAAACGCAATCGCAATCGAATTGCAAACGCTAAACGAATACGAATTAAGGATGATTGTAGGTTGATATAGTAGTTGGGATTAAAAGTAATTTGACTAGGAAACTCTATCGCATCGCAACACTCGCAATCGCAATCGAAACAACAAAACTCATCGCACCGCGCCCTCCAATGGAGTGGCCAGCCGATCGAGCTGCCACCCGATCGAGGTGCCACTCGATCGAGCAATCACCCGATCGGGTTACCACCCGTCAATCAGCCCCTCTCATCCCCTTTCTTTTTTGGGAAACCCTATAAATACCCCTATCAACATCACAACTTACCACTTTTGCACTCTCTTGTCCGACCAGCGCCCCAATCTCACCTTTTCTTTGATTTCTCGCGATTCCGGTAAGATCTCAACCTAAATCTTGTACTTTCTTAATCTACACGCACTCCTACACCTTTCTATCTTTTGAATCTTAACTTTTAACCGTGAGATCACTAGATTTGAGGTGTTCTAGGATGATGTCATCATGGTGTTCTTGAGAATTTCATGTTTTGGCTTCAATCCACCAAGAACAACTTAGGTCTGAACGATTTCCACACAAATAAACAAAGATCTTTCATAGATCTAAACATACTCACGGTGAAAAGGATTGAAAGATGGTTTTCCAACTTTCTTTCAACTCTTTTACACTCAATGCACTCAAAACCGATAGAAAAGGAGCTTGTCCTGATCTTCTACTCATTCTGGTGGTTGTGTTGGTTCAAGATCTGGATTCTATCCACGAGATTACCGATTTCGGGTTAAACATGGAACACCGTCTCGAACAGTTAACTGGTCGGATTTGGGTGATTCCTGTCCGATCAGGTTACTAAGTCGTGACGAGGTTTCTGTTGTCTAACACGTTATTAAATCACCTTGATAAAACGATAAACTATCCAAATGACCAAGGAAGAAGACGATCAGGCCGACCAGGTTGGAGTGTCGCCCGATCGGACTACTGTCCGATCGGATTGTCACCCGATAGGGTTGCCACCTGATTGGCTTGTACCTTGGCCCCACACTTAACTTTTATTCCAAACTTCAAGAGTTTTGGAACACCGAATGGATCGCCGTCCGATCGGATTGCCACCTGATCGACCGACCATCCGACCATGTGATGTTTTGAAACTTCAATACTTAAACAATTTCCAACATGTTCAATTCGCAAGGGTTGCCACCCGATCGGATTACCATCCGATCGAGTGACCGTCCTGCTGTGAATTTGTTCTCAATTTGAGAAGACTCGCCAATCGGATTGCTGTCCGATCGACCGACCTGAAAGGTAAAGGTACTTCTATGTTTTCAAAATGCTACAACAAAAACTTCAAAAGACTAGCCATCATACACAAACCCATCCTTCCCAAAGGAAGAAACAATCCACTCGAAAGGTCACCCGATCGGATGACCATCCGAGCGGATTGTCACCCGAACGACCAGCTAACCGAACGGACTGCCATCCGATCGGACTGCTGTTCGACCCACTGACACTTGCTTCATTTTATGCATCGCTTATCGTTATGCTATCAATCTGTTCAGGCTAACCTTACTCTCTAGCGCTCCCTTCAATCCATTAATCGCTGTGAGTATACTCGATCCCTTTTTGCTTTACACACTTTTGGGTGTTACATACGTTACTTATTCTAAATCACATCGAACAAACTACGCAATACTTTAAACGCTAACCGATTACCGCATGATATACGTGACTTAATGAATGCTTGTTTGTTATGTTTACACATGGAATGCTGTCTACCTGCCTTAGCAACGATAGTACTATTTGTTTGGACTCAGCACCTGTTTACTCAGGGGTTGTTAAGGACAATTTGTTACATGGCTCACAGTGGTGTGTGTGTGTATTACGAACTGCCTCAGGCAGTCAACCCGCAGTCATTGGTATCGATAGGTTCATGTCGATAACTAACATGCCTCATTTTACACTGTGTACATGCTGGTTATGCGTAACGATTTCGAACTCTATTATATCTATTAAACTTGTATGCTCACCTTTACACTATGTGTATTGACTTTTACTTTAACGTAAGTGACAGGTGCTTAGGATGCTTATTTGCTTAGCTTGCTGTGAAATCGAGGCTAGGAAAGACCTAGAAC
Source organism: Helianthus tuberosus (assembly GCA_030545235.1). Lineage (NCBI taxonomy): Eukaryota > Viridiplantae > Streptophyta > Magnoliopsida > Asterales > Asteraceae > Helianthus > Helianthus tuberosus. The sequence goes on along the minus strand of JARYGA010061177.1, from coordinate 20,093 downwards.
AATAAACAATTGTCTGTAATAAAAATCTGAGTTGTCGGAACAGAACAATTTGACTAGATCTTGTCTATAATAATTATGTTATCTTTTATGACATGTTATGGGACATGTTGCTTTAAATAATTGGTAATTATAGTTTTTATGGAAACTTCTGGACAATCTGTTTTGCTCAGTGCCACGCCCCGATGTTTCCGCCATCGGTTGGGGTGTGACAGATTGGTATCGGAGCCATAACTATAGGGAATTAGGCAAGACTCGACCTAGTCCGGGTCGAAGTCTTAGAAACGACCTAGTCTATAGTTAGGAACCAACCGACCAACTTGTGCATATCCTGCTGGGATTAGGTACAAGCTTACTGCTATTTCTCGCTATTCTCGCCTACGCTACACTATCACTGCACTTTAATTTTCAAAAATGAACGAGCGATTAGGCTGAGATTAGGTGTGAAAGCCACAAACTCTCGACTAGATTGCTTGTTCGACCCGTATTTTTATCTATAAACACGATAATTTGCATTGAATCAGGAGTGAAATCCATACTTTGACGCATAATTCTCTTTTATTTTATCAAAACAGGAACGAAGTTATTAAGTCAGGGGTGAAACCCGGACCTTGACGACTTGTTCCGACCTTTACTTGGTTTTACAAAACTCTCACCAAAGTCTCGACGGACTCCAACGACTTGAAGTCACGATATGATTGGAGGGATGCGTGCCGATCGCCCAGATTCGAGGTGAGAGTATAGTCCCGAAGGTCAAAGTATGTACCAAGAGTCCTTGTGAATAGTCGAATCACTCTGGTTTAGTCGATGTCTAAATAGCCGCAGACAATCTATTTCTCGATTTCTATATGTTCGATCCTGAGCTCGCTACTACCGACTCTGATATTTGTTGTTTTTACATGGATTTTTATGTGTTTTATGTGATTTACCTGTTACGTGTTACGGTTTTGGTGATCTATTCGCTTTTCGCTTCAAATCGACACACACGACTCGCACTGCACATCTACCTCAAATCGCTAACAAATCGACGCTATTGGTTGTTACGTACACTATACTATATACCGTATTATACGCTTATATTATACTACTCGCTATGATAATCGCGGACGCCATTTCTCGAACGCGCGTAGACTTTGAATAATAGGTTTCTGTATTCTGACTGCTCCCATGTGCTTCTAGGTGAATTATGTGTTTACATGCTTCTGTGCTTTTTGTGCTTCTGTGCCGTACATGTTTATGTGCTTCTGTGCCGTACATGTTTATGTGCTTCTGTGCCTATGTGAATCTGTGGTTATGTGCATATGTGTTTACATGATCGCATTCCTGAGCTTTAGTAGTATTAGACGTGTGAGGAAAGATTCGATTATGTTGTGATTGAGCCATATGGCGATGTCTGATGCAGACAATGTCGTCATCTGGAACCCATCACCCACGAATTTCTCGTCAGGAACAGAGAGACAAACGCCTTGCTGCCATCGTCGCTAAGCAGGTGGCAAAGGTTGTTCCCCAGATCATGAGTGAAATATACGAGAATGTGAGTAAATCATCTGAAGAATCCAAAACCGAAGCTCCTAAAGCTACACCTAAAGCTGCTTTCAACTTCAGACAGTTCAAGGCATGCGAACCGAAAGAGTTCACTGGCGAAGATGGCCCTACGGCCTTGTTTCAATGGTTCGACTCGATCGAAGTCACCCTGTGACAGAGCGGATGTCCTGACAATTTCCGCACACTGAATGCTACCGGCGTCTTCCAGTCCCGCGCACTAGACTGGTGGACGGCTGAGAGGAAGAAGCGCGAAAATGATGCAGCCTATGGTCTGTCATGGGACGAGTTGAAGAATGTTATGCTCGAAGAGTTCTGCCCTCCCCATGAGCGCCAAAAGCTGGAGGATGAATTCTGGCATCTGAAGCAGAAAGATGGTGACAACGCTGCCCTGACTGCTCACTTCAAGCAGCGCAGTATCATCTGTCCCGATCAAGTGAAGACGCCCGACATGACAATTAAGAAGTACATTCGAGCCCTGCCAGACTGTGTTGCGGATTTTGTGCATGCTGCAAAACCAACAACAATCGAAGAGACCTACCTGCTTGCCGCTGAAATCAACGACAAGCGTGTCAAAGCTGGTTTTTGGGATAAAACTTCGAAGAACCTGCACCAAGCTACCACCGCCGCACCAACCGCTGAAACCGCCACCGCTCAGTCCTCGAAAATCTCATGCTGCAAGAAGAAGAACAACAACAGCAGCTCCAGCAACAAGAACTGTGCTGTCACTACCACTGCTGCTCCACTACAAGCTGTACCGGCTCAGCAGCAATCTCAGCACCAATCAGCACCAGTTATCTATGCACCGCCTGCAAAACGTGCATACACTGGTCCCCACCCTGCTTGCCCCACATGTACTTGTCATCACCCGGTGGCGTGCACTGCAATATGTATGGCCACTTCACTGCTAACTGCCGTACTGGTCCCTGCCAAGCACCAGCTCAAGCCACTGCTCATCAAGCTCTGCTTCCAGCTCCTCAAGGCCAACAAGCGGCTCTGGCACCCGCGGTCAACTCCAGAGTCTGCTTCGCGTGTGGTGATCCCAACCACTTCGTGAACATGTGCCCGAACAGGGTTGTGAAACAAGAGCCCCAACAGCAGCAGCCCCAGCAACAACAACAGCAGCAACATCATCCTCAACAGCAACAGCAACAAGCCGCCCGCGCCTGAACCTTCAACATCAATGCGCGCCAAGCCCAGGCTGACAACAATGTGGTTAATGGTACGTTCCTTGTGAATGGTATTTATGCTTCGTGTTTGTTTGATACTGGAGCCAATAACTGTTTTGTGTCGTTCGAATTCGAGAAGCTCCTAAATCGTAAGCGCTCCCATCTCCCCTCGACGTTCGATGTCGAAGTCGCCACCGGAAGAACCATCGCCGTCAATTCTGTTCTCCGTGATTGTACTCTTGAGCTCAACAATCACATCTTCTCAATTGATCTCATCCCGATGCAGCTCGGAAGTTTTGACATCATAGTAGGCATGGACTTTATTCATGAAAACCATGCTGAAATTGTGTGCTTTGATAAGATGATTCGATTCGCGCTCGCCAATGGTGATGTATTATGTGTTTACGGTGAAACTCCTTCGAAAGGTCACAAGCTCATGTTGTGTGTCCAAGCTAGCAAGTATCTCCGCAAGGAATACAGAGCTTTCTTGGCTAACATTGTAGTAGCGGAGAAGGGAAAGAAAGGAAGACCAGGTGTAAACGACGTTCCAGTGGTTCGAGAATTTCCTAACGTTTTTCCTGAGGATCTTCCCAGACTACCGCCAAGTCGTGATATCGACTTTCGTATCGACCTCATTCCTGGAGCAAACCCTATTGCTAGAGCTCCTTATCGACTCGCCCCATCCGAAATGCGTGAACTCTCGAGTCAGCTCAAGGAATTACTTGATAAAGGCTTCATTCGCCCGAGCACCTCTCCATGGGGTGCACCACTCCTTTTCATCAAAAAGAAGGATGGGTCGTTTCGGATGTGCATCGACTATCGGGAATTGAATAAGTTGACAATCAAGAATCGCTATCCCCTGCCCCGCATCAACGATTTGTTTGATCAGCTACAAGGTGCTACATGTTTCTCCAAGATCGATCTACGCTCAGGCTATCACCAGTTACGCATTCAAGAGGAAGATATTCCCAAAACCGCTTTTCGCACTCGATACCGCCACTATGAGTTCGTTGTTATGCCTTTTGGTCTAACCAACGCACCTGCGGTTTTCATGGATCCGATGAATCGCGTGTGTAAACCTTATCTCGACCGCTTCGTCATCGTGTTCATCGATGATGTCTTGATCTATTCCAAGTCGAAAGCCGAACACGCGCAACATCTACGTTTGGTTCTCGAGCTACTCCAAGGAAATCGACTCTATACCAAGTTCTCCAAGTGCGAATTTTGGCTGGAGGAGGTTCAATTCCTCGGTCACATTGTCAATAGTCAAGGTATTCATGTTGATCCGGTGAAGATTGAGGCAGTTAAGAGTTGGATTACACCTAAGAACCCGTCTGAAGTCTGTTCTTTTCGCGGACTAGCGGGCTATTATCGACGATTTATCGAAGGATTCTCAAAAATCGTTGTGCCGCTTACCGCTCTCACCCACAAAGACAAACCTTTTGTTTGGGGAACTGAACAAGAGTCTGCCTTCTAAACCCTCAAGCACATGCTTTGCAATGCTCCCGTTCTCACTTTACCCAACGAAAACGATGAATTTATTGTCTATTGTGATGCCTCGAACCTTGGTCTTGGTTGCGTCCTCATGCAACGAGACAAGGTCATTGCTTACGCATCTCGTCAGCTCAAAATCCATGAGAGGAACTATACAACCCATGATCTCGAGCTAGGCGCAGTTGTTTTTGCGTTAAAGATTTGGCGACACTACCTGTATGGTACCAAGTGTACGATCTTCACCGATCATAGGAGCCTACAACATATCTTTGATCAGAAAGAACTTAATACGCGTCAACGCAGATGGGTAGAACTTCTCAACGATTACGAATGTGAGATTCGTTATCATCCAGGCAAGGCAAATGTCGTTGCCGACGCTCTCAGCAGACGAAGCTATCTGCTCATCATTCGTGATATCCAAGCCCAATACGATCTCGAGACCCTCATCCGCGGAGCCCAGCATTCTTGTTTTAGTGAGCGTACTTTGAAGAAGGAAAGAATCTACCACGATGGAGCCCAGCTTGTGAATAAGTCAAATGGGATATTCCACTTTCTGGATCGAATTTGGATCCCTAAGCGGACCAATTTACGACAGATATTGATGGACGAAGCCCACAAATCTCGGTACTCTATTCATCCCGATGCCGACAAAATGTATCAGGAACTTCGCTATAAGTACTGGTGGCCGGGCATGAAGAAGGATATCGCTCTCTACGTTGGGAAGTGCCTGACTTGCTCGAAAGTTAAGGCTGAACATCAAAGACCCTCTGGCTTACTCGAACAACCCCCGATCCATATGTGGAAGTGGGAGAGTATAGCTATGGACTTCATAACCAAACTCCCGCGCACTCCATCAAGTCACGACAGCATTTGGGTTGTTGTTGACCATTTGACTAAATCTGCTCATTTCCTGCCAATACGGGAAGACTACAAGGTAGAACGATTAGCCCGAATCTACACCGATGAGATCATTTGTCGACATGGGACGCCTCGCGACATCATCTCTGACCGTGATGCTCGGTTTACCTCGCGACATTAAGGAAAGAAATTTTGATTAAGCTATATGTTAGATATGTTGGTAAATGACTCTTGGGAGTCGGAATGAATGACGGCTACGACCCGAACAATAACTTAAGTATGGACGGGAAGGGAAAGTTTTGCAAAAAGGTTAACGAAATAATTATAAGAATGAAAGAATTGAGAGTGTTTAAAACCCCAAATAAAATACATTTGGAGAGAAAGTAATAAAGACAAGTACTGATGGAAAATGCTAACTTTGATGCTAGGCTTGTTGGCCATGTTCATCTGAAAAAGATATTGATGGAAGGATGCTCATGAGCGGAAACCCACTTCATGAAAGGAAGGAATTGAATCGGCTTTGACAAGGATTCATTCAGAAGCGGGCCGATCTGGTTTGCAGATCGTTAGTCTACGCAATGAAATCGAGGTTAGTAAATGATTAACCCGTGTTGAAGAGGTATGGTACGGTATGGAATGTTGGGATTTATTTATGGTAATCAAAATGAAATATCATGGATGATATAACAGGAGATACGAATAGAATGAAATGAATTGAAATATTTCAAATAAGTAGAAACATGTGCGTATTATGATTGATTAGAAGGATAGACACAAGTCGTAAACATAGGCTGTGCAGCCAGTAGAATGATGAACGAACCGTTAGTAATGAAATGTGCTAGGAACTAGCACTATAAAGTGTATTGACACTAATAAGGGCTCTGGATAAGCTTCTGACCTATTATGTGTTTGTGAAGGTAAATTACTTAACTCAAGAAGGTAGGAGCAATGTGTACAATTATGTTTGTTTATGAACCAAATCTTTAGCCAAGAATTCCGAATTTATTCAGTATGTATTATGCACTTTGATTAAGTATAACGAAAAGGTTTAGTAAAAATGAGAAAGGTTTCGGGGACGAAACCTCGTGTAAGGAGGGTAGACTTGTAACGCCCCAAAACTTGAATTTTAGTTCACTAGTACGTTTCCTTGTGTAATGGTATGAAATAAAATAACCAAGCTATTTAACTAAGTTAAATAGTTTAGTCAAAACAAATAAAGAATGAATTTGGGACAACTATGAGCAAGTAACAAACATGAGGGGCTAAACTTGAAGATTTAAGATGAAATTTGGATTAAATGTAAAAGGCAGAATTTTAGTGTGTGTAGTGTGTGTGTATGTCGTATATGGAGATGGAGGAAGAGGATAAATCCTCTCAAAAACAAGAAGGCAAAATCAGCCCCAAATCAAGAGTAAATTGAGTGATAAACCTTGCATGAATGAAGATTACTCACCATCTAGCTCTAATAAACATGTGGTAAGTTGCAATTTTGATTTGATGACTATGTATGAAATGGGTTTATGATAGATTCTTGAAATTAAGTATGAAGGTGGTTAAAATCATCAAATAGGACTTGAATTATGAACGATTTTAAGTAATTTGGTGATTTAAGTTGAAACCCACCATTGATGGTGAAGGTAATAACATGAGTGAATCACCCATGTCTAAATCATGTGCAAATTCGATTGATTATGTTGTATGTGATGAATTCCTGTTAGTTAGGTTGAAGTATAGTATGAAATTTATTTGATGCTTAGTTGTGTTGATGAATGAATGCAAGGAGAAGAATGAAAGCATGAATGGTTTGTACATTATGCTTAGATAGTAGTACGCACACCAAGTGTTTGATGAAATGTCTATGTGACAATAATATAGGAAATTGTATGCAACTTGTGGGTCAATATGTATAAAGAGTGATAATGATGTGTTTGTTAGTAAACTAACATGAGAAGTGTGTTTTAGATCGAGTTCATGTGGAATTTTGATTGTAAACATGATTTGTTAAAAAGTGTACATTAGAAGGTTGTACTCTATGTTGTAATGGTATGATGTTCACCGTATGCTTGACTAATTTCTTAATTGAAATTATGAATTAAATGAACACTAAATGTGAAGCGTATGAGGTTTGTGTAAGGGAATAATAATGGAATGATATTGGTTAGCTAATATGTGTTATGGTGTTAATTATGAAGTAATAAAAATGCTAGTGTGGATGGAACATAATATGTATGTGAATGGGTATAAAATTAGGTGATTATGTGATTGTGAACACATTTGCATCGTGAGTAAGAGATGTATAGTGTGTCATTGATATAACATAAATGATGTTACAAGATATATGTGGATAAGTCGGAAGTTCATATGATAAACCGTTGACTTCTAAAAGTCAACTACACATAGGAAGCATAATTTAACTTGTTGTTGTAAAGGTAGGATATTAGGAAGTCGTACGGTACATGTTACATCAATACGCGGTATATGGAATGACATGGTGAATTATATAAATTTGAAAGGATGTGAATTTGGGAATATGTCTTATGTTTGCTAGAATCGACTAATGAAAGTCAAATGGGAAATATGCATTTGATATGATCGTTAACATGCGTAATCATGTATGCTAATAAGAATGTGATTGCGATGATGTGAAAGTATAGGGATCATATGAAGACGGATAAAAGCATAGAAGGTTAACAGATCAAAAGGAGGCAAGATAACGGACACGAACTCGGACGCACGAGGTAAGTGATTTCCGTAATCACTTCTTAGTTGTTTACGTAAAGTTATGTGCTAGTTAATTAAGTATGATAATTGAGGACAAATAAGGATGGCTCGTATGAAACCGATGATTTTCGCTAAGTAGATGTAATGGGTCAAAATGTGGTGTTATTTTTATACCGGAAGGGTTGTATAAGTAATGATTACGGTACTATAACCGGGTATGGGTAGAATGGTACATAAGTACGCTAATCAAGAATCAGAGGCGCGAATTAATAGTATAAATACTCGGTTGTGAGTTATGGTTAATGGACAAACAATTACGCGATTTGAAATTGTATTAACTGAGTTTGTTTTCGTATAAATTAATGAAATTAATAAGCTTAACGCATACCGGGTATCGGGTGCATAAATCTCAAGTACGAAACCCCGGATAATGTAAAAGTATTATAGTTATAATGTTCATGAAGGTTTTGGGCTAAAACAAATGAGTAGTTTAATGAAATCATGAACGGGTCAAATAATTCATAAATGAATAATAAGCCGAAAGTGCGTAAGTTAAGAATTTCCTTAATCCAGATGTCGGATTTTGAGTCCATAAGGTAGAGGACCAATTTACGATCACGTAGGAAGAAACGAGAGGTTAAACGGGTTGAAAGTTATGCGAGTTTTAGTGTGTGCGAACGACGAAACAACACAGCAGCAAAAACCCATTTTCTAGAGGCCGTCGCCGACGCCCCCTGGAAAGTCAGTTTTTGGCTGACGGGTTATTTGACTGTCTACGGAAGTTTTGGGCTACGAGTAATTGCAAGGGCCGTCGCTGACGGCCTCCCCATGTTCAAAAACCTAAAATTTGTTATCTAAGTTGATTTGGGTATAGTAGGCTTCGGTTTGTTATCCGTGGACCATGAAGGGCTTCCCAAACATGATTTTGATCGTTCCTTTGACGTTTATGGGCTATAAATCTAAGTCTAAGTACCATGTAATTAATGTATGGATATATAAGAGGTATGTAAGATCTTGAACGTGTACGTAAGAGTTTATGTACATATGTAGACGTGTATTTAAGTATATATGAAGGTACGTATGAGTGTATGCAAGTAAGTAGAGACGTAGTAATGCATGTAAGCATGTAGACGTGTATTTATGTATATGTGAAGATACGTATGTGTATATGTACGTATGTAGAGACGTAGTAATGTATGTGCGTATATAGACGTGTGTATGGTATATATGAAGGTACGTATGAGTGTATGCATGTATGTAGAGATATAGGAAGGTATGTACGTATGCAGATGTGTATGTATGCATGTAAGAATGTATGTATGCATGATTTAGATACGTCGAGTAATACGTTATTAATAGTGTGCTTTGAGAATGAAAAGTAATGCAGGCACATCATTGAAGCCTCACCAGAATATGGATACACAGATGAAATGCTTAAAGTTAGAAAGATAACGAAATAGGGAGTGTACGAGATTGAATCTTGTTTATTTATTGTGTACTAATGTTATGAATGTATGTGATGAGTGCAGGTTGTACGAATCACGGGCGGTTATCACGAGGAATAGAGATCGAAGACCGAGTCACAAGATAGATTATATGGGAATAATTGAGTATGTGCTTTAGCAAACAAGACTTATACTTTATTTTTGTAAAATATACATATTAAAACGAACTTTCAAGTAGGTCAAGACGTTTGTAATGAAAGAAATTTTATGGCACGAATTTCCGCTGCGACTTTTTGTCAAATACGTATTAGGGCCTTACAGACAGATGCTTAGGATGCTTATTTACTTAGCTTGCTGTGAAATCGAGGCTAGGAAAGACCTAGAACAATAAACAATTGTCTGTAATAAAAATCTGAGTTGTCGGAACAAAACAATTTGACTAGATCTTGTCTGTAATAATTATGTTATCTTTTATGACATGGTATGGGACATGTTGCTTTAAATAATTGGTAATTGTAGTTGTTATGGAAACTTCTGGACAATCTGTTTCGCTCAGTGTCACGCCCCGATGTTTCCGCCATCGGTTGGGGTGTGACACATAATTTAGAAGAACAATTATTTCGCTGGCTTCGGGTTGCAGAGCTTACTTTTGTTCGGGGTGCTCTTCTTGTAGTTCAAGATCCCAAGGTATATAATAAGCAAGTTTTTTCTTATAACCAATGTTTATATCTATGAATTTAATATTCTTTTTATTTTTTTTATGGTCCTACAAGAGGTGGTCATTTTTGTTCTAATAAAACTTGCTAGAGGATGCCTATCTTTGGCTAAACAGTTATACATGAATGTTTTTTTTAGAATAAGCCCGATCTTATGGAAGGTGTCTATAAGTCCGGTAGGATGATATATAAGGTAAATCAAATTCTTATAACGACTATAGGTGAGAAAATGGACATTTTTGGTAATGTGTCCAAACATGTTTGGTCAAAATGAAAATTTTCTTTTATAGGAATTTGAGTGCTTTTGAGTGTTTGGATTCTTTGCATGTTTTTTTTTCTACTTCAACATGTGTGTATATGTTGTTATATTTGTTCCTCTTTTACTCCACCACTTTTTTGGTTAACATATACTCATGAAAGATACAAGTGGCAATTTCAGTTTTAACCCATCTACCTAAGAATGGGTCGATCTGTGTTTTATTTTAGCTCGAATGGGTAAAACGGGTTTTAAAAGTAGCTAAAAGGGAAACGGGTCAAATGGGTAGAACAACCGGATAGTTGCCCAAGTGTATCTTTAATGCATATATTCTTCTAAACCGTTTGTTCAACCCGGCCAGTTTCGTTCTGTATAAAAGGTCCAACTTATAGGACATGTTATCTTGCAGGTAGTACCATATGTATGTTTTTTTAACTTTCTTTTTACGGTTTTCAGTTTGCACACATCATTTTGTAGAAATAACGTGTGTCCTGCAAACATGAAGTGATCATGGAATTAGTGGCTGGTGTGATCAGTACTGTATCAAGAGACATTTAGTGAGTTATAATACCATTCAAACATTTACTTGCTGATATTTAAATCTAATAAATTTTAAATTGAGTAAGATTTAAATTTTTTCCTTTTGACATTTCAGATTTAAAGTGAATCAGCAAAATATCATAATGATATGCAGAGCAGGGCTGGACTAATTGCAAGGGTGAGAACGTCTTTTCAAACACGTCGAGTAGCAAATGCCTTGTGGAATCAAGGATGCAAGGTATTGGCTCTTGCACTACAAAGCCGAGTCAGTGAGGCAATGATATGTTTTTTGTAATTTATCTTATATATGGTATCTTTTTTTTTATTTCTATTTATTCCATTTTGTGTAGGCATTTGGAGTTGATATACATCGAGGTAATGTTTCAAAACGATTTCTTCAACATTAATAGTAGATTTAATATTTGATTTTTACCGGTAACTGTTTCTCTTATGGGTACACAATTGCCGAAATCGGGGAGAGGATATTAATGGATCAAGGGACAAGCTTGGTTATCGGAGAAATTGATGTCATTGGACATAGAGTTTCACTAATGCTTGTAAGTTCATTTTAGTACTTGATTTGAAGTTACACTTTTGGACGTGGATAATGATAATATACATATAGGTATTCTTATTGGATTGGATTGTATGGTGAAATTGTGCCAAAAAGTGTCGGTACGTTGAATTTTTTTTTCAATTTTGTCTTTGATCATTTTTTGTTGTTATTTGCTCGTTTAAGTATGCATATTGCTCTCTAGGCATTTAAATATCATAAGAAAATTTAATTTTTCAAAACTGAATTATCTACCAACTAATTTTTTTCATCTTTTCAGGAAATTTCAGAAAACAGACAGCGCTAATGATCCGTCCCGCCCATTCCAAGGGAAATCCACCGCCTTAATATAGGTTTGCTTTGTTTGTCACGTTGTTTATAGGTTTATTCATGTTGTTACTATATAATACATCAACGTAACCCGTCCACCGGGCGGGTATTAAACTAGTTTTGAATGGGTATAGAATGATGAAACCTTTCTACTAATTTGTTTCACGTACAAAATAAAAAATATTTTATAAATAAAACGTTTGGGAGGTTTTACTCATATATAATCCATGCATTCAACATGTTTAACTGATTAGAGATAGAAAATAATCCTAATCAACACGTTCATAAGTTTGTGGTAATGTCATTTTCTTTAGACATTACACAAAATGATTAAAGAATGGTGCAAAATTTCTAACTAAAAGGCTTAGACATTTTTGTTTATAAATACTTTCAAAAAGAGATTATGATGAATGTCGTGAAATTAAACATACCCTTGATATCATCTAAAGTGACAAGTGAAGGATGTAAGAGTGCAGCAACTTGTATTTCACCATACTTCGCTAGCTCAACAACCACCTTGGCTATTAAAATCAAATAAGGCAATTGAGTCAGGCAATTATTAATCAGGTAAAAACAATTTAGAGCAACAAATATAAATGTTAATGAACTTCTTCAAAACTTGGTTTTTAAAGGTGCGCCTTATGCGCGAGGCACATGAGGCGATTAGAAAAAACGTCTCTAGGCATTGAGGCGGCACCTTATGCACATCTAGTTAAAATTGGTCAAACGTCATCAAAATTTAAGGTTGGTAAGAGGGTGGCATATGAGAAAATTCACATGATTGACATCCCCTTACGGAAATTTTAACATCATCACTTATATTTAAATCTCATTTCTAAAAACCTCACACATTCCATTCCTTAAAATTATAAAGACAAGGATATAGAGTCTACATGAGTTGGTAAATATATATATAGATTATGGATCCTCTAAAAAAGGTTAATAGTGTGAGAAGTGTAGGAAATAATATGTTGTTGACATGTGTCCTTCAATTTAATTAATTAAAAAGGGCAATAATGTTATTTACTTCAAAGTTTAATTAATTGATAAAATAATCTTTTGTAACCTCTAGTGAGTTATTTTAGGTTAGGGATATAATTTTATTTTTTACAAAGATTTAGGAATTCAGTTTTATATACCAACTCAGATATTTTATAAATCATTATCATCTGATTCATAGAGATCGAAGGAAATTACGGTTCGTATTTTTTTGAATCATCAGTTCGTATAAAACATCACACGAATTCTAGAAAATGCCACAACTTGAATCGTAATACAACCATGGTGTTCTAACATCTGGAATGATTTTTGTTATTTTTGCAGGTATAAAACACCATACAAATTCTAAAAACACCATGAATTGAATCATAATACAGTCGTGGTGTTTTAACAACACCATGACTGTAATCACAATATAATGTTACAGACTCTAGATGTTAAAACACCACAATTTGAATCATAATTCATTGTTTGCAATGTTATGGTGTCTTATACACGTTTATGGTGTTTTACTGTAAAACACAACACCTTGAATCACATTACAATTAAAACACCATTGTATGAACATAAAAAAAAACACCATGGACTAAAACATCTAATCGAAACGTAATTTTTTTCTCTATATAAGTATAACAACATGGTACTCATATTAAAGATAAAGAAACACTCGTTATTATGGTGTATTTTTTAAAAAAGAGTTACATATAAAAAGTTATTGACGTTTAAAAAAGAAGGGACTTGCATGTGCATTAGATGTGGGTTTCTAAATTTAAAAAAGTTAAATTTACCTTTATACCCTTAATCTAGAAAATTAATTATTTGAATGGTAAACACTATTTATAATTTTTACAATAACCCTATAATTTACATAATTGATAGTGATTTTCTCAAGTTCTCAAATAACTATAACTATGTGATGCACGGATGCACGCACGTATGCACACATACATACGTATCTACATTACTTTTTATTTACTTTTTTTCTAAATAACTTTTATAATATGTAATACTAAGTTTTCAGATTATGTAATTTAAAATTGTAAGTTTAGTTATTTTTGGTGTTTAAGCTTATGTAAATTAATTATTATTAAAGATAATATTAATTTTTAAGTATCTGTAATTATTTTAAGAAATACATACGTATCTATATTACTTTTTATTTAGTTTTTTTTTTCTAAATAACTTTTATGATATGTAATACTAATTTTTCAGATTATGTAATTTTAAATTGTAAGGTTAGTTATTTTGGGTTTTTAAGCTTATGTAAATTAATTATTATTAAAGATAATATTAATTTTTAAGTATCTGTAATTATTTTAAGACCTCATTTTAATTTAAAAATATATTTTATTTTATGTTAATAAAATAATACGAAATATAAATATCTTCAGTTTTTTTTTAATAATACAAACTATAAAAAGGTAGATTATTTGGAAAAAAAATTGTTAATATAAAGAGTTAACTGCCATTTTCGTCCCTGTGGTTTGGTCACTTTGGCCATTTCAGTCCATTTCTCAAAAATGCGCCATTTTCGTCCCCCACGTTCTGGAAAGGTGTCATTTCAGTCAAAAAATCATAACCCAGTTAAGTCAGTTTGTTAATAAGGACTGATTGTGTAAATTTGTAACATAAATGACTGATTGTGTAAATTTGAACACCACCACCACTAGCCCTGCCACCACCACCACTCCGCTGCCACCACCACCACCACCGCCACCACAGCCACCACCGCCACCACAGCCACTGCCACCACCACCGCCACCATCTTCATCTTCATCACCGCCCGTCTTCTTCAATCACTCCGACGGATCTCCTCCGACCACCGTAAAACCTTAACCATCTCTGTTCAACTGTTACGAACCGACACCATCTACTCCGACCATCTTTCTCTTCTCCGGTCACCGTATCTCTCACAACCTGCAACACCAGGTCTTGTACTTCGGTGACCAACGACATCAACCTTCATCTTCTCCGACACCGTAAACCTGCAACATCGACCGCTGCCACCTTCGTCTCTGTTATCGCTCAACGACCACCACAGCCCGTCCATTATCTCCGTCTTTCATTCATCTTCTCCGGAACCCTTCACCGGAACCTGCAACTCTCCTCCGGTCATCTTCTCCGGCAGCCACCCATTCATCCTGTAACACCGGTCATCTTCTTCTGCTCACCTCATTCATCACGTCCAAACCTCCAACTCATTATCTTCATATCATTATTCATCATCATCGATCATCATCTGTTATCATCATCATCGATCATCATCGACCTTCATCATCATCATCGCGATCTTCATCATCATCATCATCAGAAGATGATGGTCTGACGAGAGAGAGAGAGAGAGAATGAGGCGGGAGAGAGAGAAGGCGACGGTGGGGGGTGCCGTTTTTCCGGTGAGTTGCAGGCGGCGGCAGTGGGGGTGGTGGCGTGGTGGCTGTGGTGGCAGCGGAGTGGTGGTGGTGGCAGTGGCTGTGGTGGCGTGGTGGCAGCGGAGTGGTGGTGGCGGTGGTGGTGGCAGTGGCTGTGGTCGCGGTGGTGGCGGCGGTGGTGGTGGTGGCAGTGGCTGTGGTGGCGGTGGTGGGAACTGGTGTGGCGGTGGTGCCATTTCAGTCAATTTTTCAAATATTTATACATTTTACTTAAATGGTCCCTTATGTTACAAATTACACAATCAGTCCTTATTAACAAACTGACTTAACTGGGTTATGATTTTTGGACTGAAATGGCACCTTTCCAGAACGTGGGGGACGAAAATGACGCATTTTTGAGAAATGGACTGAAATGGCCAAAGTGACCAAACCAAAGGGACGAAAATAGCAGTTAACTCTAATATAAAATAAATTTAAAAGTATGTGATGTTATGGAAGTAAAAAAGATGTTTAAAATGTCTAGTGTTAAAGGAAAAAATAGTGTTGGGTGTTAGAAATTAATCTAATATAGTAGCTGGCATGACACGTTTATAGATATTTGAAATGTCTTACTTTAATAAAAAAGAAATAAATAATTATTGCTTAAAAGAATATGGACATGTGGATAAAATGTAGGAGGCTTTTAAAAGATAAACACATTTTGGGATAAATATGAATGTTACCTACATTATGTTGATGTGGATGGAGAACTAGAAGTGAATGCTCTAAAAGCTACCAAATGGATGATAGGTTATGAATATTTTACTTGACAAAAAGACTAATATGTAAAGAGATTAGGCCGACACAAGTTTTGGTTTTGTACACAAACTTATTTGGTTATACATAGAATAACGTCTTGCATACATCAAGATCTGGCTTCATGCCTTACGCTTTGAACTTTAAGATTCAGAAGCTAGTCTTACCGCCATAACAAAAACCTGCAGCGCCAACTCTAGTTATACCCTTCTCTTTGAGAGCCTGTATAAGTGGTTTAGCAAATTCAACTACTTGCTCCTACAAAAGAAAACAAGTTAGTAAAGAAAAGTAAAAATGGTATTAAATTTTCTACATAATTGGATTAATAAAGTTTAGTTGATAAGAAGATGTAGATTTAAAGTATAACTAACAGGTGTATGTTTTCTTAGCCAGTCATCTATCTCATATTCAGAAGTCATGGGATCCCCATTGAAGAAATCAGGAACAACTGCATAATATCCGGCTGATGCAACTTTGTCCGCAACTTGCCTACAAAGTTAAATTAAACACTGTATTCAGAATCCTCGATTCGTTACTGCTTTCAAAATTTTAAATTATTTATAATGTT
Organism: Helianthus tuberosus; assembly: GCA_030545235.1. NCBI lineage: Eukaryota > Viridiplantae > Streptophyta > Magnoliopsida > Asterales > Asteraceae > Helianthus > Helianthus tuberosus. The sequence continues at coordinate 3,741 of JARYGA010061177.1, read as the reverse complement.
ATAAGGTTTTTAAAACCGATCCGACTAGTTTGATAATCTGCTACCCGGTTATGAAAAGGTAAAAATATCCCTAAATGTTTATATGCTACCTATAAAAATAAGATTCAAATTGGATCCATATATTAATTGTGACAACCGGCAAAACTAATGGTAATTCCATACAACTTAACAATTATTTATACGATTAATTGCGTTCAATTACTACTTAATTTGTGCATGATAACCCTATAATTTCATGGAGTGCTTTTGTTGTCCCAGCCGAATGGATCGGTACTAAATCGCCAAAGGGTTGAGTGCTTCCTATGTCGTCACACATATTAATGTCCTTGCAAAACATTAATGATAAACGATTTCATAGACGCTTTACATACCGGTTTTTTATACACGAACTTTCAAATGTTTTTAAGATTCATTTGATGCGAACTCAAAACACATGAATTGACCAACTTTTGTTGACGTTTTAGACTTACCTGTATTTCAGGAAACTAAGTGGATCTTGGCCACTACTAGAAAACTATATATTTTCTTACAAAAGTTTCCCACAAATTTCCCACAACTCAAATTTTGTTACAAATTTTGTACGGTTTACTAACAAAAAAGAAAACCTAAAAAAACCCAAAACTTTTCTACAATTTTCCAACAAAATTTCCACACAAAAACCATTTGTAGCAATTTCGTCACAACATTTATTAGCTTTTCGACAAAATTCAGACAAACTAAACTAAAAGTTTATATAATTTGTAACCACAACATTTATTAGCCGGCGCTATGGTTATCACGAAGAATATGTTTGTCTTGTTGGTGATGCCATCCGCTTTTGAAGGGTTTGATACATGTATCTCATCTTCGAGTGAGACATAGGATGCAAAGCCTTTGTGTTTTAAAAACTTTATTATGAAACAAGTCTTTTGTAAAAAATTGTAACTCGCGTTGTCTTTTATTATCGAACAACGTACGACGTGTATTCACTTTTACTTATGTGAATGGATGAACATCGTGCTTTTTATTCATATAGCTTGTTTACTTATATCGTATGCAATGAGAACCGATCAAGTTCACACCGTGCGCTTCCGCCTACGAGCGTGTGTGACATTAATTGAAAGTGATCCACTTCTGTTAGTAAGAACTAAAAAAAAATTGTTCTTGTAATAAAGAATAGTAAATACGAATCCCTTAGAAAACATGAAAGCAGTATCATTTTTAATTTTATGAAAAAGGATTTCATATGGTCAAAAAGAGTTGAGGGTAAGCAGTTGTTCTTGCTACAGAGAATACCTTAGTTTCGGAGCTTCATAACCTGCAAAAAAAAAAACCCAAAAAAAATCATAAAGAGTAGCTAGATGTTTCAATGAGGTAGCTTCGTTAACAGGGATGGCTTAAACATATGATACACTTATAAATATGAATTTTTTGAAATATAGTTTTATAGAGCATCAAACTGTATATTGAATTATTTCTATTCTTATTTAATTTCTAAAAACACAAAGTTGATAGATTATCACATATATTTTTAGCTTATAATATAGATTAAAGTAGTTTTTCTTTTTTCCAATGTACTGCAGTGCTGCCTATTTGTTAACTTAATTAGGAAAAAAATAGTTATTAATGAATTAAAACCTAATATGTTTCAAACCACACATGTTAACATCAAAATACAATTAATAAAGATGAAAATCACATTAATCAAATAAATCAATTACCATAAACATCAGAAACAAGAAGCACGGCGATTTTTGAGTCAGGCTTGCCAGAAACGTAGGAATTGAGAGATGCAATTTGCAAGACCTCACCGGATTCCCCACCGGAAGAGATTGCCGGAGGATTTTTGCAGCATTCGGGGCCAGACATTATTTCTAGAGTAAGTGTTGAGGTCAACCCTAGGGATGGGAGGGGTTGAATATTTATTGAACTTTGCCACCACCCTATAGGGGTTTTCATGTGCTTCAAAATCATACACGTAAGTTTTGTTAGTTTTCATATTGATGATGATAGCAACACCTAAAAGTTATATGGCTTTAGCGTTTTTGAAATTAATTGGTACAAGATTTGTGTGAAGCTTCTCCACACAATCCATGCACTGCTATATCGTATACGTCGGCTGCATGGATAGTTAAATCATGATAGTCGGTGGGTTAGTGTTAGTAGATTAGTAGTGATGTTAATTTAATTTTAAATAATAATAATAATAAGTAATACAATTTGCAGAACATATGGTAAAACTTTTAGAACATATTGATAACTTTTAAACATCAACTACTCTTACGATTTTTAAATGACCTTAACTTTTTCATTACGTTAATTTTTTTTTTTTTTTTGAAACTACAATATAAAAACATGCATTTTATTCTCTTCAACTTGAGTATGGTGTTAGTATAGTTTTTTAATTAAAAAAAAACATGTTACGTGATTATCGGTGTCTGTGTTTCCCGTCATATCGTGTGGGCACCCCTCTAGTATGTGTGTGCATGTGTATAGTCTGGGTGCATTAGTTTTATGAATTATTTGAATTCCTAGAAATTGATGTATGATACTTCTCCATAATTCTCTTTGTTTTTGGCAATGATACACATCATGGTGTTGAGTCTTTTCCAAGCCTTTCTTTAAGCATATTGTAGCCTAGCTTCATCTTCTCGTCATACATGAAGAATGCTAGATCATTGATTGTTGTTATAAAAAGAATCTGGATCAGGCTTATTCCATGTGGATTCGTATTAAGCATTACCAATCTTGGACTTTAAACATAATAATAGAGAAAAATAATAGATGATCGGAGACGGAGCAGGAAGACACTACAATGCTCAAGCCAGTGATTTATTCGAGGTGGTGGTATGTGTGAGTGCATCAACAACATATAAGCATGTGTGTGTAAATTATAAGATATAGTGTAACACTCCGAACAAAAAAAGGGTTTGGTAATCAAACCACGTTAATATTAAAAGACGGGTAAAGTACCGTTAGTGGTAAAATTTAACCCAGAAAATATTAGGATTTATATAACTAAACCTGATATTTAATAAAAGTTGAACGAAAGCTTTTGAAGAAATAAAGTTTATAAAAAGGCCCGAATTAACGGGACTTAAAATAAACTTAGTCATTAATTCCCCGAACCCACTAATTTAACTAGGAATGTTTAACCTAGTTAATAAGTGGGAATATTGTTAGAAATAAGTAGGTTGTGCCCTACTTAATAACTAACCAAACAAGAGGGGCCAAATTCAGATAAATGGAAAGTTAAATTATAAAAAGAAAAACCTAAAAATAAAACACACATTCAGTGTATGTTCTAGGTGTTATGTTCAACCAGAAGCTCCCCCAGGAGCTTAAACCCTAGTTTCAACATAATCATCAAATTGAAGGCTCAAACGAAGTCTAAATTCACAATTGAACATGAATTAATGATCACCCAATCTAGGGGATCATAAGGTATGTCAAATTTTGATGATTTGTGAAGTTGTGAAATTTGAATAATCATCATAATCGCGAATTATGAATGAATTATTGAAGCTATGATTGAATTAGTGATGTATACTTGCTTAGGAACAAAACCCTAAATGAAAATTATACATATGATGCTATAAATTGAATGACTTGATGATTTACCACACTAGGATAAGTGGGTATTAATCATATGATGAATTTGATGATATAATTATGATTAGAATCATCGTATCTAATAATAATCAGGAAATGCTTGAACAAATTGTGTGTTTGAGTACATGATCATACTTGCTAGGAATTGGA
>JARYGA010061176.1:57810-125109 GCA_030545235.1 Helianthus tuberosus | reverse complement strand
ATTTGATTGCGTAGACTTTTACTTTTATTTCACAAGATGTTTAACCTTTTATCAGTGGTGGATATGAACACTCTTTTAACTACAAAATCATATGTATTATTATTTTTGTTATTTATTTGTCTCATATCCATGGTTGCAGAAATCGGCCTAGGCGGCCGATTAATCGGCGCCTAGGCGCTAGGCGGTCATCTACTACCTAATTTTGAGCTAGGCGGTCAATTAATCGGTCAAGGTCAAAAATCGGTCAAAATCGGTCCTAGGCGGTCAAAAATCGGATTAATAGGACAATATTAGTCGGTCAAAATCGATCAAAATCGGTCCTAGGCGGTTCTAGGCGGTCCTAGGCGGTCAAAATCGGTCAAAATCGAACCATACTATCTGAAACTTGAAGTATTTATGTGAATTTTGAAGTATTATTTTTATATTATTGGGTATATATATATAATTTTGAAAAAATACATATAAAAATCTCATTCCGATTAATCTCTAGGCTGTACCTCACCGTCCGACTAGTGCCTAGCGCCTTCTACAACATTGCTCATATCTACTTTAAAACATAGATTTACAAGTTATAGACCTTTATTAATGAAAATAACATATCAATTGGAAGGTCAAAGAAACCCTGAACCCCTCTAGTTGTGACTATTTTTTATTTGTTAAATTCTTTTAAGTCCCTAAAACGAGTTATAATTGTTACCTAAACGTAGTATTCTACAAGCCATTACATTTTATGATTGATAGTTTAATAATAAGTATATTAAATATCACATGATCTATCAAACCAACTAAATATTAACTCACCTTCTACGAGCCCCTAATGACACGAGTTCTTGATGTTGATTGAACCCGAGACCCCTTAATTGTATTATACGATATGTCTTAGAAGTCGTTGGATCATCGATCTAACGTCACATGAACATAAAGAAGATGTGTAGTAATTGTTGGGGAAATTTCAGAAACCGGATGATCAGAGAGGCGTGTAATCACTCTCAGATCAAATTATTTCGGTGGTTCACCCGAATAATTCAATCGGATACAACTCTGATTTTGAGAAATTGAACCTGGGTATGTTTGTCTGCGAAATTGATTGGACCAGAGAATAGTGACCAAAAAAACTGAATACGAATTTTGGGGTTAGGGATCATTAACTGCCATTAGGCAGTTATCTCAATTTTTATTAAGACACAACTGCCTCCAAATTTCCTATTAACTGCCATAATTTGAAGTTTCGAAATTATGGCTTTTTCCAGAAAATAAATTTTCTAGAGCAATTTTATTAAAGCAATTTAATAAAAATAAATAAGCAATTTTATTAAATTTTTCGACCCCAGCCAGGGGCTCTGCCCCTTGGACCCAGCCAGGGGCTGCCGCCCCTTGGACCCTGCTCCCAGGGGCGCTGCCCCCTTGGAACCCCCGTAGAGTACGGGCTCCGCCCGTACACTTCGAATTATAATAACTCAAACAAACGTGCACTCCCGCACCTCCTAACTTGCTTGATGTATATTATTATTCGCTTTGATCACCAAGTCAATCCCGATTACACTAAAATATCTAATAGTAATATGCAAGGGTGCTATACACTCGTGTGATTATTAGTTACAACCTTTTGATGTGGTATTCTTGTAGTTTAAATTATATTTTTATTTTATAATTTTAATAAGTAATGTATTGTACTAGTGGATGCCCCGCCCGCGTTGCGGGGCCATGGCCGAATAATGAGCGAGTGTTAGGCAGCTCATTGACATGAAAAACAATTAAATCGAGTCAACCAATTAAAACAAAACACTTTTATAGTTTTGATTAAAAAAAACTAAAACAATAATTTTTAACTGAGGGAAAGTTGTATTTTTTGACTGGGGTAAAATCGTAATTTGCCAAAAGCTAAAGTGATGACAGTACTGTAAATTTGAACCAGGGGCAAAATTTAAAATTTTCACAGGGGAAAATTCGTAATTTTGAACTTGGGTTAACAGTGTAATATAAATTTGAACTAAGGGCACAATCGTAATTTTAAGCTGGTCGCAAAACCACAATTTTATTTTGAACAGAGGACAAAATCGTAATTTTGAGTTGGAAGCAAAAGCATAATTTTATTTTGAACTGGGGAAAGACGTAATTTTGAACTGAGGGTGAAATCATGATTTTTTAAACGGGGAAAAATCACATTTTTTAACAGAGGGGAAAATCGTAATTTTTAGCTGGGGGCAAAAACCAAATTTTATTTTGAACTGGGGGGCGAAAAGGTAATTATGAGCTGAGGGCAAAACCACAATTTTATTTTGAATCGAGGGAAAAATCGTAAATTTGAGCTGGGGACAAAAGCGTAAATTTATTTTGAGTTGGGGGTAAAAACGTAATTTTAAAATGGATATAATAAACTGGTTGGTCCAATGGGGGTGCCTGGCAAAAGCGTAATTTTGAGGTGAAGGTAAAATCATAATTTTGATATGGGGATAAAAGCGCAATTTTATTTTGAGCTGGACCCGTAACTTCGAGCTGATGGCAAAGTCGTAATTTTAAAGCGGGGATAAAATCGTAAATTAAGTGGGCCAATAGGGGAGTGCCAGACAGATGCCTGGCACTGTGCCCTTTGCCGCCCATGCCGGCCAATAAAGAGCCGGAACTATTCCCGGCTGACGTATGCATCTTGAAATTGTATGTATAGGGAATATGCACCGTTTTGTTGATTTATTGTATCTACTTTTAGATATAAATTTTATCTCAAATGAAATTGTCTCTCATATAATTTTATCTCAAATGAAATTGTCTCTCATGAAATTGTATCTACTATCGAGCCGGGGGTCTCACTGGAAGCAGTCTCTCTATTCCTACGGGGGTAGAGGTAAGGCTGTCTACATCTTACCCTCCTCAGACCCTACCTTTGCTTTGCTATTGGTGAGATTTACTGAGTATGATGATGATGATGATGATGATGATAATTATATCATATTGATATGACTATGTCTATGATAAAACTTTTTATTGAAATATAGATAAAAATATCATAATGATATTATTTAAAATTATATATTAAAATTTGTAAAAAAAGTTATAATTTAAATAAAAAATATAATAAAATGTTTATATATAAACCGTTTTATAAATAACAAATCACGTCAACTTGCATAATGTATGATGTTTCAACTACAACCATCTTTAATAAAATGTTATACTTTTAATAAATATATAATGTTAAGTCAATGTCAACTATATTCTTATTTATCTTATTAATTAATAATCATGCTAATATATGATAAAAAAAATAAGTAGCCTCTCAGACCATGTGTAGTAGTGGTTTAGCTCAATAATGCCCCAACCATGGGGCGTTTTGCGACACGTGACAGTCCAGTCAGCATGGGGCATTATTGGGGGTTATTGTAAAAGTGGCGTAGTAGGAATAATGCCCAATAACACCCCTTCCAATATTAAACAATTATTTTTTTATAGAGAGGAGGTTAAAAAAAAAGAAACTACTAGTTGGACCACTCCCATTGGCCAGTCAACATGGTCTCATGCAATTTTGAGCGTTGTTTAAACCACGCGGACCGAATTTTTTTTCAAAAAAAAGCTAAAAAACGCCGGGTGTAATGGGTCCGGGGCGTTATTTGGCGGTTTTTTTGAATTTTTTTTTAAAAAACGCCCCACTACGGGGTCTCATAATGTTTCTTGAAAGAGATGTTTTATATATACCTTACAGTTTCAAACATTTATCTATCTGATCAAGGAATCTTATCATAAAATGTATAAAAAGGTTTTATTTCTCATAAAATAATACTGTAATGTCAACCGCAAATTCTCATCTTGTGAACTTTGAAATAGTAAAAATAATAAAAATTTGTTTATAGAAAACTTAGTATAAAACTAAGTTCGCAAACTAGGTTTTGTGCGGTCAAACCTCTAGTGTAATCGCCAAAACATTCATCGAGATTATAGTAAATTCTAGTGTTATGTCAAGATATGTATACTCTATCTGATACGTACTATACATTTTCTATTATCAAGAACCCGTTTGGGTCAATGGGGATCCCTTCTGGCTGCTCGACATGGTGTCGCACTACTCGTAGTGCACCCTTTCAGCTTTCATTACCCAATAATAGAGCCGAGCCAACCTGGCTAACTCACATCAAATGTCCAGATCCGAGACCAAGTTAGAAAGAGCACTCTTGCATACACAATCTATGTCTTAAGTTCGAACCTAACTGGAATTTGTTACAATTTCTTTTGTGATATATCAGTTAGAAATCAATTTTGGTTAATTTTTTCAACGTCAATTTGTGTGGATTCTAAAATCCGAGAAAGACCTTGAAATTTGAGTGCTAGTGACCGCGGTTTAAAAAAAATTAGTGTTTGGTTAAGCCCATCAACCGTCCCCCATGAAAACAAATCATGGGTCTATGGCGTCCACCACTGGTTTGGATGGCTAAATCGCAAAAGACTTTGATTGGCGTCATTATGTGCTCAACCCGATTGGTCATGGTTGTTATGGCGCTTGCGGTATGATATGGTTTATGGGAACAACTTGAAGCACGAAGTAATATTTATATTTTGATTCTATTGTTAATTTTTCATAGAAATCGTAAAATGAATATTAGCTGAGTTGGTTGGTTACGAAACCGGTTGTTTTCCTTTTAACTTTTTGCTAGTTAGACTTGGAATGTTGTTTACCTTTTAGCTTCTTGCTAGTTAGTTTATGATCAGTGGCAGATCTAGAAAATCTTCGTAGCGGTAACGTTTTATAAAAAAACGGTAACGAAATCGAAAAAACGTCAAATTTTTCAAAAAATTTACACTACCGCCGGAGCGCCAATCAGTAGCGGAGGCTACCCCTTCCCCTAAGGTTGGTCCGCCCCTGTTTGTGATATGTATTTTTCTTTTTGTGCTGGTAAAAAAAATAACAATAGTCTAATAATATAACCTGAAATTTGATGTGTGCCATTTATCAGTGAACCCATGTAGTCCACATTTTCTATGCATGTCTTTAGGCTGGAGGGTGTGGGGGCTTCATCACCGCCACGTCACCATGTATAGCGCCCATATGGGCTCCATCACCACACCCTCCAAGTGAAGAGGGGGGCGCCATTGATGGGGCTCCATCATGGTAACACCCGGTAGCGCCCATATGCACATATTCAGGTGGGGCCCACTAGTTTTAAACCAATCAAATGTTTTTTTTTTAATTTTGTTTAATAGGGGCTCCATCCACACCATGTAAATTAAAGGGGGCTCCATAGGTGAGGTGGATCCTAGGTGGACTTGATAAAGCCCCATAGGGCTCCAACCACACCTCATAGCCTTAGTGTTTAATTACTTTCATCCATGTTTAAGCGGGAGGGTGTGGTTGGAGCCCCCTAGGGGCTTTATCAGGCCACGTCAGCGTCATCTAGGATCCACCTCAGTCATGGGGCTTTATCACGCTCCATTTGCATGGTGTGGATGAAGCCCCCTATTAAACAAAATTTAAAAAAAAATTATTGGTTTAAATTAAGTGGGCCCCACCTGAAATGAATTAAAATCTCAATATCTTTCTATATTTCTAACTAGCTTACAACCCCGTGTATTACACGGTTTGAATGACGAAAATGTAAATTATAAACTTGTATATAGTCCTTATTAATGAAATGACCTATTTAGATAAATTTGTAAAACAAAAGAACAATTATATTTTCGTTACTTGTACATGTGATTTGATACTTTATTAGTAATTATTGTTTATACCCAAATAATATATTTATCTTAACAAATATATATAGTTAGGGTAAAATAAAAACTTCAAGGAGTTGTGAGAACTTAGAGAACTCAACCTTACAAAACGTTTTTTGAATTTTTTTAGAGAGTGTGAATGAGCGGTTAGAGACTTAAGGTGTTAAACTTTTTGATTTTGGATTCAAGTGGTTAAAACCACTAAAACATAGGGACTCAAAAAGTAATTTACTATTAATTAAATTTGAAATTATACGTTTGATCTCTAACTATATTAAATAATATTATACTTATTATATTATTGTTTGTTACATTTATATTTGTTATAGATAATTATTAATTAAATTTGAATTTAGACGTTTATCTCTAATATTAATTAATATTATATTATATTATATTATATTTTGTGTATAAAATTAATATGTAATACTGGGTTAGGATCAAATACAAAGGATAAAATAAATAAGAAGTGTAAGAAGGATTCTAGTCCATTGATCTTAGATTTGGAGGGTTGAGATTGGTTGTAGGGAAAAGAAGATAATAGAAGGGCATAAAAGGAATCCTATATTTATGGATTTTCTCTCTCCACATGCAAGGCACATGCCAATTCCCCCATCGATTTAAAACGTCCATAACTTTTTCATACGACATTTTTTTTCAAAAAAAATTTCACCATAATAACGAGCGTTTTTTTATCTTTAATATGAGTACCATATTATCATATAAAAATAAAATAAAAATTTTCATTTTTACTGGGTTTTTTGGCATTGTGTTAAAGGTTCAGGTCATTGTGTCTTTTAACTGGGTTTTGGTCAGTAGAGTTTCTATACATTGTGTTATTATCAAAACCTATAACACAATGTTAATTTGAGTTCTATCCATTGCGTTTTTATAAAATCCTATAACACAATATATGACACAATGAAGATTTTGTTATATCTGGGTTTTCTATAAATTGTGTTATTAGTTCAGGTCATTGTGTTTAATATGTTATTCATTGTGTTTTAATATGTTGTCCATTGTGTTTTAATAATTTGTTCAATTTTTTTATTATCTTGTTCATTGTGTTTTAGTTTGTTATGTATTGTGTTTTTAGTTTGTTTTTCATTGTGTCTTCATCTGCTCTCCATTGTGTCTTTTATCTGCTGTCATTAATTGTGTCTTTTATCTGTTGTCATCAATTGTGTTTTTATTTAGTCTGATTCTTATTGTGTTATATGTTATCGCCATTGTGTTATACGTTATGGTCATTGTGTTTTAGTATGTTGTCCATTGTGTCTTTATCTGTTGTCATTGATTGTGTTTTTATTCTAATTTACATTGTGTTTTACATCATGTCCATTGTGTAATATGTTATTCATTGTGTTTTAATATGTTGTCCATTGTGGTTTAATAATTTGTTCAATTTTTTTATTATCTTGTTCATTGTGTTTTAGTTTGTTATGTATTGTGTTTTTAGTTTGTTTTTCATTGTGTCTTCATCTGCTCTCCATTGTGTCTTTTATTTGCTGTCATTAATTGTGTCTTTTATCTGTTGTCATCAATTGTGTTTTTATTTAGTCTGATTCTTATTGTGTTATATGTTATCGCCATTGTGTTATACGTTATGTTCATTGTGTCTTAGTATGTTGTCCATTGTGTCTTTATCTGTTGTCATTGATTGTGTTTTTAATCTAATTTACATTGTGTTTTACATCATGTCCATTGTGTAATATGTTATTCATTGTGTTTTAATATGTTGTCCATTGTGGTTTAATAATTTGTTCAATTTTTTTATTGTCTTGTTCATTGTGTTTTAGTTTGTTATGTATTGTGTTTTTAGTTTGTTTTTCATTGTGTCTTCATCTGCTCTCCATTGTGTCTTTTATTTGCTGTCATTAATTGTGTCTTTTATCTGTTGTCATCAATTGTGTTTTTTTAGTCTGATTCTTATTGTGTTATATGTTATCGTCATTGTGTTATACGTTATGTTCATTGTGTTTTAGTATGTTGTCCATTGTGTCTTTATCTGTTGTCATTTATTGTGCTTTTAATCTAATTTACATTGTGTTTTACATCATGTCCATTGTGTAATATGCAACTGGGTTTTTGAAATTTTTTTGAAAAATATAACAATATGGTACTCATATTAAAGATAAAAAAACGCTCGATTTTATGGTATAATTTTTTTTTAAAACAAATGATGTATAAAAAAGTTACGGACGTTTAAAAGTTAGGGGGAAATAACATGTGACTTGCATGTGCATATTCTCTTTCCTCTTGTAGACAAAATTACCCTTTCCATTTAATTACCCATAGGACACTTGTCACTCTCTGGTGCCTTCTTACCCTTCTTATTTTTAAATCTTTTGTATTATAACTCAACCCATGTAATACTATTATTAAAAAGGGAGGAGGCACCAGAGGGTAACACGTGTACAAAAAAATTTTCATTTATCAGTATAGGAAAATATTATATTATTTGATACAATTATATTAGTTATAGATAATTATTAATTAAATTTGAATTTATACGTTTATCTCTAACTATATTAATTAATATTATAATATTTTGTGTATAAAAAAATTAATATGTAATATTATTATTAAAAGTGGGGAGGCACCAGAAAGTGACACGTGTACAAAAAAATTTTTGTTTATTAGTATAGGAAGATCTAGTTTCCATCTATTTTCTGGTCATTCGGTTGTACCGATTGGAACCACAACAAAATTCCAATTAGGTTAATTGTTGAGGAGTGTGATTAAGGTCTAACATAGTCTAATAAGGTAACAAAAGATGGTTCTTTATCAAACAATCTTTTTTATGGAGGTTAAAACTAAACAACGATACGAAACCCGATTTTTCAAGCCAGAGAGCTCTATTAGTCTCTTTAGCGCATCAACATGTTATATAACAGGGTTTTTTTTACAAGAAATCATATTATCCCTATATTAGTTATTTTTTTAGTGCATTAACATGTTATATAACATGTTTTCTTTTACAGAAAACCATATTATCCCTATATTAATTTACAAATTTCTTTTCACTCTCAAATATACTATTTAATTTTGTAATACTTTTCATGCTCTATGTACTTTCCTTTAGTGCAGAACCCTCTAGCCCTTTCTCTTCAACATGGCAAGGGCGGGATGGCAATGGGTCGGGTTCGGGTCGGGTATTGGTAATCCCATACCCATACCCGATTGTAAAATCGTGTCCCATACCCGACCCAATACCCGTCGGGTATTTGTCGGGTAATTACCTATCGGGCACCGGGTATACCTGCGGGTATCGGGTATACCCATTAGTTTGTTAAAAGATATACATTGGGATTTCCAAATACATTTTTTACTATTATAATTATTATATAATTTTATTTATGCAACAACTATTATAAATTAAAAATATACATTACATACATATAGGTTTTATCATAAACTAGAAAAGTAACGGCAGGGGCTAGATTTATATTTCCATTAAGTCAGATACATGAGCTGCAACCAAGAGTTTATGCCTAGATTTGTACATGTATCATGGTCGCAACTTAGGTTGTTAAAACCAAGCTTGTTAGTTACATAAGTTGCGCAAAAGACGTTTTCTTTATCGATGTGGCTTGCTAAACTACTTCCTGCAGTTGCAGTCTTTTTCCTGCTTGGCAATTGTACAAAATATTTCAACGTGTCTACACATAATTCACCGTTGGTTGCGATATTTGGATGGAAAATCTTGGTCAGAAAATAACCTAATACATTCACATTAAAAGAATTAAAAAAAAACTTATTTTAATACATTTATATTTGGGCAGATTGCAAAAGAAAGCATGTGAGCCGTCTGAGAACACCATATAATACAATACCATATTCATATATACCATGTGTTCATCACCACAAGTTATAAGATCTTAAGAAATTGTGTGGATTGTAGAATAAACCCATTTATGAAAAAAAGAGGTGCTAGTTTGAGTTAAGCTTTGCAAGGGCAAATTTTAAACTAAAATAAAAATACTTTGAACGGGTCAAACTGGTGAAAAGTCACATAAAGTGTATCCAGAAAGCACAAAACCTCCTAAAATCGTTTTAATTATGCAAAAATATTAACACTGTAACAGCAGATTTTTTTTAATCCTATTAAAAACACCAAGCATTCATCAAATTCAACAAACAGAAGGTTAAAATGTTGCAGGGTAGACCAACAAAAATCTAATCCAATTGACCCGTTCTAAAAACAACTCATTTGACTAATTACCCAACCCGTTAGACCTGCCCCGTTTCCACCTATAAATAAATATAATTACACAACGCTGCATAAAAACAGTGACCAGACCTTTAGGTGGTGAGTGTGGGAAATGACGAGACAGAAGCAACTTCATGCGAAAAACACCATTCTCATATGGTGTTCCAGCTGCAAACCAGGTATATTCAGTCAGATTAACAGACATAATGTTCCTAAAAAAATATAAGAAAAACAAAAAAAAATGTTACCTGGGCCTTCAATATCGAAAAAAAAAACATAACAAACAAACCGAAAGTTCAATGGGTCGAGGTTCATCCCCAACCAATGTTTAAAAAAACTTAAAACAAATACAAAACCACTGTAAAAAAACGAAAGCGACTAACATTTCAGATCAGTTCTTAGTTTTAGTTCTTCGTAGGATAAGAACTTGTCTATCCATTCTAGTAGCGTGTCGTCGATTCAATTCAATTAACAACTTTCCATTTAAAAATGGTACCCAAAATCCATAATAATTATCTCAAATTGACGATTAATAAGACATACTTGTATTCACATTCACCTAGCATCAAGAAACAATTGTAACTCAACCACCTCATCGGAGCTAGCCGGAAACCTCGCAAGAAACTGAAATGTTTAAGTTAGTTTAAATAATCTCCCAATTAGCCGATCTATTCGAAAAGAAGACATGCAAGTTAAGCAAGCTTAACAGAAATCTCACCGAAGATCTTTCGGAACCTTACTTCCTCAAGCTTTCGTCTCTGCTATTACCATCATCGCTCATTCTTCCTCGCCTCTACCGTAGCCGACACCACCACCATCACAAACCCTAGCCGTCATCTCTGTAATAACCCACCGAACACCAGCGTTTCTGTAACGGTAGTGGTCCTTTTTTTACTTGTCAATATTTGATTGCAATTTGGCTAGTCAGAAGGTGCTACGGATGAAGCTAATAAAAAATCCGACTCTTGTGTTAAAGAGGAGCCAAAGCTACCATTTCAGTCTTTAAATAAACCAAATCTTTATTTTTTTTAAAGATCTTTGTCGGTTAGCACATTTGAAAATCATATATGCTCCTCTTTGATTCAAGCTGATCTAAGGTCAGAAGATTAAACTATCAATATTTATTCCATCCTTTCCTAAGATAATCCCATAAACGTATTCCTTTTTTTTTCTTTTATAGTAAAATGAAACCCTAATTCTCTTTTGAAAAATAAGCAGTAGTCACTCAACTAATTTTATGTCTTATTAGCTCAAAACCTTAAAAATAAAACACTAAGCCGTCACACCTTCTTTTTATGTCTTCAAAACCTTAAACATAAGCAGTAGTCACTCAACTAATTTTATGTCTTCATTAGCACAGCCCCGATCAATCTTTCGCTAAAAAACAATCCTCTTCCTCACATGTTCAATTTAAAGATTTTAGGCTCAGATTCTAATTTCATGGCTGCAATTCTGGTTGCTTGATTTCAAGCATCACAGTTGCCATGCCAAGAATGCATCATAATCATCGTCACCCAAACTAAGGTCGTTACAGCCACGAAGTGGGTACAACCCAGAACAAAATATAACAACATAATGCACACAAAGGTTATCGGAAACACACATCCAAGGCTCAGGAAACCATCACGGCCAGTTAAGCATCGCTATATCAGACAACCAAAAACTTCATACAATATCATCATATACATCGATATCCATGGGAAAAAAAGCAACAACCATAGCTAGTTTGAAACTCACGTCCAAAAATGACACAGAAGCTAACCATGAAACCCCCAAAATTAAGATAACACTATACATCCACAGCCACCGTTCGTCGCCGTCATAGACGGTTCGTAAACCGCCGATAACAATAAAATCCCAAATCTCACCCTCTACGTATCTCACAGTAAAAAAACACCGCGATTCACAACCACGGGGAAAGCTCAAGTGACTTGAATCACCATCATGGCCCGAACAATAATCACAAAAATCAGGTGAATGTCGGGTTAGAGAGAGACATTGAGAGATCTGATAAAAATCGGTGAATAGAAAGAGAGAGAAACAATGGTTTCCAAATGAAGATGATAAAGTACCAAGACTATCCGCATCCGCATCAGTGAAAGGCTATCATTTCTACAAACAGCCTAAGCAGCATGCCACATCAGCTTTTCACTTATTCTTCCCACAAACACTTTTTACCCACAACAATAACATATATATCCTTCCCACAAACAACCTTATAAAAAAAAGGACCCACCATTAGCCCATTCTTCACCAAGAATTGTGAAGAATGAACACCCTCCATGCCATCCTCTACAACACCCACTAATCCATCCCTCTCACAAATGCCCTCCACATAGGAATGAACACCCTCCATGTCACCTACAAACATCCTTGATGTGGATAGTTAAAAAACCAAAAGAAAACATGAGTGATATAGCTGGCATTCACATTGACAAAGTAATTACCAGCCCATGGTTTTGTAAAAAATGTTGTGCAACATTATAAGCTAAGAGTACAACTTGCAATGCGTTAGGATGTTGTAAATTAGAGTATATATAAATTAATAATAACTTTATACTACCTCCGTCCCATTAAAAGTGTCATATTTTGAATTTTCAAAGTTTTTATTTATAAACTTTGACTTTAATTATATATTTTTTGTGTTATATAAAACTTGATGAAAATTAACCCGATAAAAACACTTGTAAAACACACTCAAATCATATAACTTTCATCAAGTATTATCTAACACAAACAAAATTATTTAAGGTCAAAGTTTATAAATAAAGACTTTGAAAATTCAAAATATGACACTTTTAATGGGACGGAGGGAGTAATATTTATACACTTATATGTATACACTTCACAACATACAAAATATAAATACTATTATCAAATACATTTGCTAAAAGAAAATTTATTTTTTCACATTATGAGCATACTAAAATAAATCACTAATAGATAAGGGTTAATGGAAAATAAAAATATAAATTAAAAACTTCGGGTATATAGTTCGGGTAAACGGGTATGTGGTTTCGGGTAATCGGGTCGGGTATCACCTAATCCCATACCCGCGAAAATTTTTAAAACTAATCTAATACCCGGCCCAATACCCATCGGATATCGGGTATACCCGTCCCATTTGTGTCGGGTTTCGGGTATACCCGTCGGGCTTGAGTATTTTTGCCATCCCTAGGCAAGGCAAAGGGTTGCTTGACTTCCTTCAAAATTGCTTTGTATTTTGTGGTTTTTTTTTTTTTTTTTGTCACTCCTTTATATTTTGTTAGAAAAAATTCTAAGTTGATAACTCTATTTTTATATAAATCACATCAACTCATGAAGGTGGACCTGTTTTGTTTTTATTTCTTTTATTTATTTGTATATAAAAAAAAGTTATAGAATCTGACACGTTTCGAATTCTTTTTTGTTATATTGCGACTATGGTGGTAGAAATAACGATTATTTTTTACTTTCTTTGTTTATTTTTTATACGTTTTATTTTTCGGTCTAAATTTGGCGAGTTACATTACGCAACGTGCGTGCGTTGTTTAACGCTTTTACGTTTATTTTTTGTTCACTTTAATAGTCCCGCTGCAACGTGCTGGTCCTAAAAACTCCTTATTATAAAAAAAGAACATATCTGTATTTTACTATTTTTGTTTTAGTAAAATGTTAACAAAAACCATTTCATAAAAAAAAAACCACAAGCCAAAATATATCACAAAGAAATGAAACACCCAATGTCTTATACACTCTGTATCTTCACACATTTGTCGAGTCTATTGATGCAACACTATTTTGGTCACGATCAGATTCCCACAAATCGGACACAGCGACAAACCGACCCCACACTCGCAACATGTCTGGTAATCGCGACAATAACAACAACAATAAGAATTTAATAGGATATATGTTAGTTGTAAAGAACATATTGGGTTTTAACTTTTAAATCGCACCTGATGCCCGCAACTGAAAGCCATATCCTTGGGTTTATCAAGACACACAGGGCACACCTACTAACAACATTTTTTGTATGTTAAGTGGTTGAAATATTTACATATGTTTTTAGAGTAATAGAAAACTCTTATCACATACTTACCATATTGTTGTAAGTATAATTTGAAGATGTAGGCATCTCATTAACATGATATTGATGAACACTCGGGCTTCGTAAAATGTCGTTGGAAGGTGGAGGAAGTGGAACGGTGGCTGGAGAATAACCTCTTCGGGCACTGATCAACAACGTAACGATAAGTAAAAACACTTAAAGTTCATCTTATTATTTTACGCGTATGATTCTTGATTTATTGATACTAAACAAATATTTGAGTTTACCCGAGTATCCCGAGCTGAAGGGTTGCTTGGTATTGCGAAGGTATTTCCATCAACGCGTTAACTGCGAATTCTGTTTGTTTTCTCAACGGATCGACATTCTTTGACATGATATCCGTGAAATTCACAAACTATCAAGAGAAAATAGCAAATAATCACGTCACAAAAAAGACATGCAATGTTTTCTAGTGACGTTAAGTTATTTCAAACCTGAAAATTGTCAAACTTTCGAGCGGGTATATTGTCATCAAACTCCTTCATCAAGTCCCATGGACCGTCACCAACCCCAACCAGTATTATTGATAACGGGTGATTACTGCAACGATAAAACAAGGAGTTATGAAGATCTTTGAGGGCAAACCCCTAAATTTAATGATGTCAAAGGTAAGATATTCAAATAGTTCGTGGCATGAAGCTCACTCCGCAATAGATGATTTTTTATATATATTATCTGCTATGTTATAAACCTATGTATCACACAGGCCAACTAAAAGAAATATTAAAATAGTTAATAATTAAGATTTGGTAATTCTAAAACAATATTTTGAAATAAGGTATGATTGAAATGACGTATTTATTAGGTATTAATATGTAAATGCTACCTTGCTTTAACAATGGCCTCTATGGTGTTGCGTTCTTGCGAACTTAGTTGACCAGATCCGGTATCAACACTTCTTGTTACCTAAATCGGAGTAAAAAAAATAAGGTTTTTCAATAAATCGCGATACATTTAGGATTTACTAACTGTTGTTAGCGTGCTTGAGGGATCACCTGACCATCGGCTATAATCAACAAGACATGGTATTGACCACCACTTTCTTCAACGATCGTCATAGCCATTTCTATTATAGGTGCAAACGATGTCGGTCCTACGATAAAATGATTTTTACTACAATATTAGAGTTATAGTTTTGGCACAAAATACTATCCAAAAATATATAAAGTCAACCTTAAACGTGTAGGTGCTATGCTATAGAATTTGAATATATATTAGTGTTTACATATTTTTGAACTATTCAAGTTGAGCTCAAGCCGGTCTTAAAAATTCTTGACCTGTATCTTGAAGGCTCGTGAAAGTTATCGAGTTTGAGCTTGTCTAAGGTCCTCGAGTTTGGCTCGCAGTGGCGGAGGTATGTACAGGGCCGGCCCAGAGCAAGTGCTGGAGGGGCGACCACTCTGGGCCCAAATCGAAACAGAGCCCGAAAAAAATTATAATTGTTTTTGTAATTTTTTTTTTTTGTGTATATTAAAAAAAAGTCTGTATGTTTTTTAAGAAAAAAACTTAAATGGCTGGATTTATAAACAAAAAACGTTAAAACCCAACTATTTAGAAGCCCAACTGTTTTAGAATGTAATGGATATGACTTGGCCCAAATTAATAAACAAATATAACGGATTAGTGAATAGGGCCCAAATTTTTTATCTCACACAGAGCCATTTTTTTTTTGTGACTTTCGGAGATGGATCTGGGTACATATACGGTTTCAAGGTCAACCGACTTCAATCCTTTTCGTGTTGTTTCATATAGAGAAGGTATAACAACAAAAATTCGAATGGCCCCATGATTTTTTATTTTATTGACCCCATTAGTTTTATCATAAAAAAAAAAAAAAAAAAACACATTGTCCCCATTTGGCCATTGGCTTTATGAAACATCAAACATGGGTAAATGTTATCTTCTTACTTTCTTTTAAGTTTGAAAATTGAAATTAGATTAGCTAATTGATTTTAAACGTTATTAAAGTTGAAATTAAATGTGACCTGGCCCGAAAATATTAACGCTACGTTGTTAAAAAGCCAAATATCCAAAAAAAAAACTGACATCATACGAAAAAAAAAATCATGGCCCCGCTACTATCGACTCGACTCTCTTGTAGCCCTAAACTCAATAATCTAAAGACTAGTAAAATCTTGTAACATTTTAGTACCAACCTGAAAGTTTAAGTTGAGGAACTATCTCTCTATAACGTCTCAAAACATCCTCAAACCCTTGACAAGGACGCGAATCCGGATAAAAACTGAATACACCTTGATCATGTGTCGAGGCTACAAAACATCTACAAGTCAATGAAACAAATATCGTAAGACACCGACCGGGCTTAAAAGATGAATTATAGTATACCGTCTCCAAACCCAAAGCACGGGATCAAATTATCCTCATCAAAAGCCGCTAACGTTTGCCCAATGATCGATATTGCTTGTTCATAAGGATTTTGTAACGCCCCAACGCTATGTAAACTTCTCCCGTTGTATGATCTCATCCCTAATTTTGTTTTACAAATTCGTTACTTTTAGCGACCAAATTCGTAACAAAAACATATATTGACTATGATTAGCAACAAAATAAAAGATTCAGCGACAAAGCTTGTAACAAAACATATACTGACTGATAACAGCGACTAATATAAAAGATTTAGCGACCCTTATTACGAATTATCAAAAAACATTTTGAACGTCTAGCAAAGGCAAGCCACCGGGTACACCCACAGGCAAAAGGCCACCCATACCCGCGTTTGTAGACAACGCTAGTGACCCAGCCCGTCACCAATTCCAGGGGAAACCCACCGTCGAAGGCCCAGTGTGCAGTGGCGGACCAAAAAATTATTTTTTGGAGGTGTGATCAGGCTTTTTTTCCTAAAAAATACACTATTTTTTTAAGGAGTTCGCCCGCCCGCCCCTGCTAGTGTGGTAAAACCCTAGTTCACGCATGACGTTTTGTCACGAATGAAATTCCAACCGATGACTTCACCTAGATAAAGTCACTAGATACCGCTAGAGCAGTGCGCTTTTGGTAGGAATTATCAAATATACTAACCTGTCCATTCATTACTTTTGGTGAAATCAATGCCAACAATGAGATTTGATGATTCAAGACCAGCTTGAGCAAGAGCGGATGTAACCTAAAAGATAATATTATTATTGTTATCATTTCATTTACATGTTACAACTATTTCATAAAATTATACTTTACTTGATTCACAAAAAATATTGTTATCATTTCATTTACATGTTATAACTATTTCATAAAATTATACGTTACTTGATTATTATCGTACCTCTGCTATTTGCATGTTATAACTATTTCATAAAATTATACGTTACTTGATTATTATCGTACCTCTGCTATTTGTGAGATTTACTGGATATGGTTGTTTTTATACGTTACTTGATTCACAACTATTTTATAAAATTATACGTTACTTGATTCACAAGTTACCTGTTCAAGTGTCTCATAGTTATCACCTATTCTTGAATATCTCCGATCCAACCTTCTTTGTGGTGCCGGTGCAGGATGATGCCTTGCGGTGTAAGTAACGCTATTTGATCGTCGGTAACTGGACTCTGGTGTTGTCTCTCTTGAATTCTTGCCACCCATTGTAACCAAAACTTGATCGTACCTAAGATATTTGAGTGTCTTATGTATATATATTTGTGTGTTTGGTTACAATAAATAAATACAATTGGCTACAATGTCACATCGTTGACTATATATACAACTAGTCAAACTTGACTTTTGGAAAAGAAATTGCTATGTAATTAAGAGGAACCTTACTCTGCAAGCATTGACGGGAAACAAGTTTTGATAACTAGCGGGTTACACCTGCGCTTCGCAGCGAGAGCGACCCGATTTCTAATAGATTTTACATGAATCGTAGACGCAGTGGAAAAAATAACGTTCATGGTAGAAATCTGGTCGACATTGGCCTGATTCATTACGGTATCGATATAGTACCAACACTCAATATTGTAATCGAAAGAGAACACTTAAAAAATAAAGTTTTGTTAAGTCCATAACTATGTTGACACATGGTTTACATCAATTGAAAACCATAGTAAACGAATAACATTAAACGTTCTAATAGTGCAAATACGGTACCGATGTTTTTCGATGGGCCCCGGTTCAATCCGGTTAAAAAATTATATCGCATATTTAGTTTTTATAAAAAAAAAAATTAATGAACGAAAGTTATATACGAAAAAAAAACTATATGATTGAAGATGTATATTATTTTGAGTCTCTTGAGTAAATTTAAAACTTAAAAAATAGAAGAAAAAAAAACGTCATTATTCATTCATATCTTATGAATTAATATAGGTAGATAATTTTTATTGGTGTATTAAAGTTGAATTAACTGTTAGAACAATCAAAATAAATTTTTTATACGTTATGATATTAAAACAATTCAGCTAGATGATCAAAATATGTATTTTCATATACTTTAGTGAGGCAATTCAAAAGTTAGACTACACAAAGTAATTTCGTTGGATACATCTATTGATGAAAAAAATATGATGGACGGGTAAATTGAACTTGCCCTCTACGAGACCCTCATGCCATGTTCCATTAGAGGATGTATATAATATAATCACATACTAGGGTCTTGGTTTAACCAGTGTTTTCAGGATCAGACCGGACCGGACGTCGAATCGGTTTTTAACAGTCCGTTGGGCGAATTGGTCAAATCAGATGTAAGAACTAGGTTTTCCCGTAAATATTATAAAAATATATATGGTAAGATTGAAAAAATAAAACAAAATCCGGTTCAACCACCCGGTTTTCTAATCCAACCACTGCTGGTCTGATAGGGTGAATCGGACCTGTCAGATCCCCGGTTTCCCGATCCGACCAGTCTGGATCGGTTTTCAAAACATTGGATTGAACCCGTATCAAACTACCACTGAGTCTCGAATGTGACCAACCACTATAGTTTACTAAATTATAAAATAGATTTGTCAATCGTGAAGGGTTGACAGATCGATGAGTTTCGAATTGGTGAGTTGGCGGATTGAATCATTGAATCCGAAAAACCCATATATTTCTTTGTGTCAAAAATACTGGCCAATGAGACATGCTTAAAAATGCAACCCGAAAATGACGTGTTTAACCCGTTTATCTAAATGATCCATACGGATAATAGTCTGTAATCAACTTGTAATCTATTAAAAAAACTTATGGGCTGTAACAAATAAGTAAAACAGATCATAAACGTCTTGGAGATGAACAAGTTTAATTAAATGAGTTTAACCAGTCAACTCTAGCATAACTTATTAAATAAATGGTTAATATATAATAGCTCAAAACTGTAACACCTCGCAAAATCATGTCCAATATTGTATCGACACGTGTCATGGACTTTAAACGTTTAACGGATTGATTACGAGGGACGAAAGTTGTCAAACAAAGAAAGTATGTGTGTAAGAGGATCCAAAGTGTTAACATATGAAAATTTTGCCTTTCAACGACCCTACACGATGTTTATACCCTTAAACGAATGAATCATGAAGTGTATGAAACCGTTTGTGGAAGAAAGTGAAAGTTTACAAACCGCGAGGGTTAAATGTGTCAACATGTTAAAGAAATACCTCTGAGTGACCTTTTAACAAACCCGAAGCTTTGTAACGATTAATTATACTCCTAAGAATAAGTGATAAAAATTTCACAAGGTTTCGATATCGTATGAGGAAAATACGTTAACTTTCGTAATTAAGGGGTTAAAAGCGTCAACAAGGCAACACTTGTGTTTTCAGTTATCATTTAACGAAACCGGACCTAACGGTGTTTGGTTATATCTCATGGATCATAAAAATATAAATTTCATGGGTTAATTTTGCTTAAAATGAAATATTTGAGGTTTTAAAGGTCCAGGGGTCAAATCTGCTAAGTTTCAAACTTGCTTGGCTGGTTACCATGATGGTGGCGCTGCGCCACCACAAAAGCCCTCTGCCATCGCGCGACGCGACGGTCTGATCTGGACAGAATTCTTGCACAGCTGCAAGTTTCAGCAAGTCACCTTCTCCAATTCAGCTTTAACTTGATTCTATGGGTTCTTTGATGGTTTTAAAAACCAATAGACACCTGTATGATCAAGATTACACTTGGGGGACACTTGCTTTGATCTTAGGGCATCCAAAAACCTGTATAAAGGGGCAAGTTTGGCAGCCATTTGCGCTCACAAGTTCAAAATTCATACTCTCAAACTTGCTCTCAAGCTTTGGAGTGTTTGAACTCATTCTCTGGAGCATCCTACTTTGGAAGGAAGCTCTCTTAGTCTTAATCTTCGTGCTAAGGACTCTTGTAAGTGTGCTTAGCCTCTGTAATTAAGTTTTCATTGGTATAAAGACCGAAAGTCAAAGATATCGTAAATACGCTTTGACTTTGTGATTGAAAATGGCTATGAGTTGGTAATTATGTGAGTAATAAACCCTTAAAAGGGCACCCACTGATTATCACTCTAACTTGGTCAATTGTCAGGTCAAACTTAATATTAAAAAGTCAACAGAAGCTATTTTTGCAAAATAAACTCATAACTGATAATGTAGAGGTTATGGAACATGTTTTAACACTAAAATAACTAGGTAATTAATATAAGAACATGTTTAGACATGTTCAACCCGACAATTCCGAGTTTAGGCTTCGGAACCGAAAGTCGCAAAAGTAGACTTTTTCTTTGACTTTCAGTTCTGACCCGATTTAGCTTGTTTTAGTTATGCCTT
The DNA here is from genome assembly GCA_030545235.1 of Helianthus tuberosus. Lineage (NCBI taxonomy): Eukaryota > Viridiplantae > Streptophyta > Magnoliopsida > Asterales > Asteraceae > Helianthus > Helianthus tuberosus. Next base: position 104,387 of record JARYGA010061176.1, on the reverse strand, counting down.
AAGGTTTCTTTAGGACCATATTATAAGTTAGTAAAACCCTCTGAGGTTATACTACATGGTTCCTTAATTATCCGATTCATTTGCATGTTTCCGTTAAATGTCTAATTGTTGACCATTATACCCTTTTGAAATAAAGACGGGACTTTTTGAAATGTGAGAGGACAAAAACCTTTATTACTAATATTTAAGTATGTCCTAAAATTTTGACATCAGTTTATGGTCTAAAATGAGAGTTATGCTCAATATCGTAAATAAAGGCCTTTTTATTAATTAAATGGCATATTTGATATAAATCCTATTTAAACTCAAATTTTGACATCAAACCTTTTACCTACTGATGTAACATAATATTTTGGAATTTTTGAAAATTTTTATAAATTTTTAAACTAATCATAACATAGAGTTCTCGCATAGGCTCGGTAATTGACGATAATGCCCTTTTTACTAATAAAATGAGTTTTACACATCCTTTGCATATCAAACTTTTTCTACAGATTTTATATAATAAATAAGTTATTTTATACCATAAAGGCTGATCAAAATCTCAGATTTCCTTATTTAACCTGAATATCTTCAAATACCGACTTTTATGCGATTTAGGCACATAGTATGGTTTAAAACCATATTAGGCACCTAAAACTTGTTACCTACTGATGTTATGAATAAATTTTTATGCTTTAACAGTAAGTAAAAGTTTTGAACTCAGGATTCCAAATTTGACCTTTAAGGCTTATGTGAAATGACCAAAATACTCTTACGGGGCATAAATTGATTTTAAATTCGTTTTGGACATAATGGAAGGTATCCTACTGATATCACAACATAATTAAGGCATATTAACTTGTGAAACCTGTACGTGACTCATTTTGTTACCCGTTATGCATTTTTCGCGTTCGGTACGGTTTATGTAACTAGTTTGCATAAATTGCCCGAAACGGGTCAAACCTTATCATTTTTACCTTAAAATCCAGAATGTGTTTAGTTTACTCATATTATACAAGTCTTCATACTTGTTGGGTCTAAGCCACATTCAAATCTGGTCTTCGCTTAATCTTGCGTTTTGAACCGTATATATTCCTTTAAAACTAACCGGTCTAAGTTTAAACTTAAGTAAGACTCGTTAGGAATCTAATAGGTTACTAAAAACCTTCGTTCCAGATTTAGGAGCCCAGTAAAAGATATTTGCACTTGCTGATTGTATACGGTTGGGATAAATTTGTATAATTTGCTCAGGTAAATACTTTTAACTTATTTTCCGTTATACGGGCTTGGGATACGGTATTATAATAGTACCGCTTGGTCGGGTGTGTAATTATCTAAATCGGATTGTGATTAGTATATTTACATAACCCGTTTTAATCTGTTTTGTTTGGTATATGGCCTTTGGGGGGTTAATGACCATGTCCTGGATATCATCAGCTCATTCATTGAAATGGCCACGACTTAAGCACGGGGTGTAGGCATACACCTGACAGTTGCGTATGTATAAATGGTAATCCACAATAAGGAATTCTCCTTGTGGGCATTATACATGTGGCGTGTCAGTTAATCTTGTCCGGCTCTTCTATCCGGCCCTGACGGACGGCAAACATTTAAATCTGTATATAGGGATGGCAATGGGTCGGGTTCGGGTCGGGTATTGGTAATCCCATACCCATACCCGGTTGTAAAATCGTGTCCCATACCCGTCGGGTATATGTCGGGTAATTTCCCGTCGGGTACCGGGTATACCCGCGGGTAACGGGTATACCCATTATTTTGTTAAAAGATATATATTTGGATTTCCAAATACATTTTTTACTATTATAATTATTATATAATTTTATTTATGCAACAACTATTATAAAGTAAAATATACATTACATACATATAAGTTTTATCATAAATTAATAATAACTTTATAATATTTATACACTTATATGCATATACTTCACAACATACAAAATATAAATACTATCATCAAATACATATACTAAAAGAAATTTATTTTTTCGCATTATGAACATACTAAAATAAATCACTAATAGATAAGGGTTAATGGAAAATAAAAATATAAATAAAAAACTTCGGGTATATAGTTCGGGTAAACGGGTATGTGGTTTCGGGTAATCGGGTCGGGTATCACCTAATCCCATACCCGACCCATACCCGCGAAAATTTTTAAAACTAATCTCATACCCCGCCCAATACCCGTCGGGTATTGAGTATACCCGTCCCATTTGTGTCGGGTTTCGGGTATAACCGTCGGGCTCGGGTATTTTTGCCATTCCTATCTGTATACAAGATTATTTTTAAAATAATTGTCCCAAGTTATAAAAGATTTTTTTTGTGCCTTGTGCATTTAAATCAATTTTCTTAAATATTTTCAAAAGAGTCGGTTAATTGTATTACCAGTGTAAACTAACGTATTTTCCAAAAGGCTAAAGTGCAGGTACTAGTCGGAATAGGCTGGCTACTCCTGAGTGAATAAATAAGAGTCTTGCAAGCTTGTCACTTAAAATCTGTTGAACAATTATCATCTTTTATTTTGATCCGCCTATGGATCCTTTACATTCCGTTTGTAATACTTTGATACTTTCGATTCGGTTTGTAATATTTTACTTTTAGACTTCCGTTGTGCATTGAACTGTGAATATTGACTATGATGATATCAACTACGTCACGATATTCCTCACCGGGCCCACCGATAATACGTGGAAATATCAGGGTGTAACAAAAACCTTATTCGATAATTTGTTTTGGGGTTCTATTATAAAAGCATGTAGATTTTATAAATAATAAATCATGTCCACTTACATCATAATATGTGATGTCTCAACTAATTTGGTCGAATGATAAAGTCAATGTCAACTATATTATTATTTATTAATTAAAAATTACGCTAAGAATATATGAGGAATTATTCTTAGCCACAACTAATGTTCTATTAAAAATAATTTAAATATTTGGTTATAGAAGCTATAATATTATACTGAAACACTGTCTTATGACGTACCTTAAAGTCTCAAAACATTTATACGTGGGATAAACTACATTATATAACCCTACAAAAAACAACTTGAGACATGTCTTTTAGTTTAAAAGTCGCGTCCGTTAGAAAATTATAATATATGTTGTATATTGTTGAGTCATGTCCTTTCGTTTAAACGTCGCGTCATTTAGACGTGTCTTTTCATCATCCTTCTAATAAACCGTCATGATTGTTGAGACACACCTCTTCATCTGTTAATTAAAAAACCACATTTTTATAATCATATGTCGGCTGTAAATACGAAAATCGAGTGCCGTTAAAAGAACGAAGTTGATGCTTTAATTATTATTATTATTATAGTTTAATATAGATATGTGTCTCACATACTCACTCACACCGCCTCATCTTATAATCAAAAAAAGTCTATGCAAAACCAACTTATTGGTAAAAAAATTTCTCTTCAAATGAGCCGATGTATCCTTTATTTAACCATTGTTGTTAAAGAATAACCTCCTCAAATGAACCAAAGCATTCCTTTGTTACATTGATAATGTTTTACAAGCAGATTTAACAGAGGTGTCGTTTTGTATGCACCGCATGAACCAACACGCCTACTTAATAAACAACCCCTTTACAATTCAAAGGGTCACACCGTTTGAAGGGATTTTGCGTCGCCTATATAAACAAACCAACAAAACGACAAACACATACATACACGCCGTTCAAATGAAATACACAAATGCTAGACTATTACATAGCGTCGTTCAAATCAAATATACATACACGTCGTTCAAACAAACCGACAAACACATTCTTTTTTTGGGGCTCGGCTTCAATCGGAAGGGTAAACGATGACGGCAGTGGGTCGCGTATGGTGGCGGTGGTGATTGTAAAAGATGATATTTGTGGTTCGGGGTTGTTTTGTCTTCTATGACTTCGTTTTGGTGTTCCAACAGTCACGAATGGCATGGTGGTGTGGGTGGTGGAGAATTCGGAGACGCCATTGCAATCCATTGCGTTAGATTTTGTCTAAGGTCGGGGCTGTGGTGGTGAACGGCGACCCAACCTTACACCGTCGCCATCATCCACCGCAAAATACCCATATCGCTCTCTCTCTCTCTCTCTCTCCGGTATTCTCTCTCAATCACCGCTCTCTCAATATGGTACACAGATGTGTGTGGTTTAAGAAAAATAAAAAGTGGGTTATCTAACTTTACATATGGTTTTACATGTGTGTGGTTTAAGAAAAAAAAATGTGGGTTTGGCATTACAAAACCATTTAGCAGATGGTTTAAGAAAAATAATAGATTTTAATAATACTAACACTGATATATGACATTTTTAATATATAATGATGAATTGTAATGGAAATAATAAGAATAGTAATTATAATTTAGTTTTCTGGATACGTACAGTAACGGGTATTATTATTTACGGTATCACACATATTAGAATAAGTGGTATTCTTTTATACACAACATTTGTTATTAAATAAAAGAGTAAATTGCTAAAATCGTCCCTGACGTTTGTTCATATTTGCTAGATCCATCCAAAAATGGTTTTTTTTCTCATAGGAATCATTGAGCTTTCAAAAATGTTGCTAAATCCATCCAAAATGACTAATACTCTTAACAATACTAAGTTGATAGAGGGGTAATTTAATCATTCTTTTAATTTATTTAATTTACCCCTTTTTTAACAGGTTATTACATGCCCCCACCATTTTATAAACAAAACCCTAAAACCTAATTGTTGCAGTCGATCTCAACATACAGGTTAAGTGACCGTCCAATTATGGTTTACCAAATAAAATTAGTTGGTAATGTACTGATGCAAGAAACTTTCAATTTCATCCATAAAATAATATTAATTATCACATGATTGGCCCAACAAACCAAAATCTCATCTTCATCTCTAACATGTATAATTGTATACTATATATATCATCCGCAGATGCATCTTATTGGTACTCTTCTTCTCTTTTCTGTTAAGAATCCAACAAACAACATCATGAAAAAATAACAATTCTCCGGACTTTGCTGGATTTTATTCTCACATTTTGCATTCTCACAACTGCCAAAGCTCAATAACCAAGTAATCAAAGAAAATAGAAAACACCATCAACCTTCTTGCTTATTGAGCTTTGGCAGTGAGAATGCAAAATGTGAGAATAAAATCCAGCAAAGTCCAGAGAATAACAATTTTTTCATGATGTTGTTTGTTGGATTCTTAACAGAAAAGAGAAGAAGAGTACCAATAAGATGCACCTGCGGATGATATATATAGTATACAATTATACATGTTAGAGATGAAGATGAGATTTTGGTTTGTTGGGCCAATCATGTGATAATTAATATTATTTTATGGATGAAATTGAAAGTTTCTTGCATCAGTACATTACCAACTAATTTTATTTGGTAAACCATAATTGGACGGTCACTTAACCTGTATGTTGAGAGGTCGACTGCAACAATTATGTTTTAGGGTTTTGTTTATAAAATGGTGGAGGCTGACGGGTGGTCCGTAGGACAACCCTTAAATGAACTAAATACGTGCATATCCCATATTTTACACGGTTATGTATCGTGAATGTGATAACTATGAATGTTCGTGTGTTTTGCAGATAAATCGCTTAATTCGGTTAAATTGAAATGCTTAGAGATGAGGCGGAATACCCGAAGATGATAAACAAGCAATTATGGAGCTAAGGAACATGGACGTATAATATATACACACGCATATACTTGGGCAAACACGTGAACAGCAGCAAATTCAAATGGAGTAATTATGATTATAATTAATCATCACAATATATCAATCATCATTAAATACATATGGGGGATTTATTAGATAATCCACACGAAGACAAGGAAGGAGGCACAAAAAGTCAAAGTGACATAATCATCATATATTGGCGGCTAGACTTCTGAGGGAGCACATGAATGGTAAGAGGGAACACAATTGACATCACATGCAAGAAGGAAAGTCAACAACATCATGGCTTGATCACGTGAACTTAGCAGACAAGGGTTGTTTGTCAATGTCATCACATCATCATTCTTTGAGTGGGCCGATATCTTCTGATCATTATTATTGGGAGTGGGCCGCACATGGGGATATGAATAAGAGCAGCCCACATGTAGTCTTTGGGGGCCATCAATATAAATTACATGATATATCCTCTACCGTAAAACAGTCTATTTGTGCCGTAAACATATTGAAGTCCACCGTAATTTACGGTGGAGCCGTAAATTACGGTGGTAGCTGCGATCAGAACCGTAACTGCCCTCTTAAATCAGTTTTTATTGTGTCTTTTCAGATGTTATCAATTGGACGGTTTTGCAAGGGGTGGAGGGGCGATTTTTGGCTCTTATCTTGTGTTCTTGAGTGGTCAAAACATGAATACTTTGTTTTTTATTCCAATAAACAAAGGTTTGATTGTGATGATGATTCACCACACTATGAGCGGCTAGGTTTGCTTGGTGATCATCCCGAATGTAAGGTTTACTTGTGACAATTATGTTTTGTTCTTGAATTTCTGGAATATTAAACTGTGCATGTGTTGTTAGTTTATTATGGTGCTTGATTGGGTGTTTGTAAATTGTTGATGTATGTTTGATCATAGTTCTAAACCATACGTTCTTGGTGCCGTTGGCAATCGAGATATCATGGGAGAGATTAGGGTTGGATATATGTTAATTGGTCATCGGGTAACAACCTCGCGTTCTAGGAATCCGAGTACTTAGTTCCCTTTCATCACAAATAATTGATCTTGCATGAGCTATGTCTATGTAGTTCTTTCCAGTTGAACATAAACCTTGATTGTCACTTAAAACCTGAAACTCGGGATGATTACTACCCTCTTATCCTGTTACAAAACTTAACTTTGATTTGTAATCCAATTTAGTTCAGTTTAGACAATTAAAACCAAACAACCAAATCCGTGAATTTACTTTTCTTGCAATTTAGATTAATCTAGTTAGTTAGACATACATTGAGATAACACATATTCCACAAACTCCCTGTGTTCGATACCCACTTGCCACTATCTATATAGTTGTTATTGAGATTAAATTTGCGTGACCACGACAATCACGTCAAATTTTGGCGCCGTTGCCGGGGAGTAGTGCGCAACGTGTGTTATCTTGTGTATTAGTTTGAAAAAAAAAATTAAAAGAAAAAAAATTTAAAAAAAAAACCAAAAAGATTTCTTTTATGTTCATGATTTACACTTGGTAGTTGAGTTGTGTTGTGCAGGATGACAGGGCATTACACAAATTTCAGCTTGTTTACGTGTAGATTGTGCGGGGGTCCACGACATCCATGTATTGGTTGCCACGAGGCTCACTACAGGAGGGCACATGGAAAACCGGTGTCTTATGTTTCACAGCTTCCACCTCCATCATACGTTGACGATTATGAATCAGAAATGGAGGATGACTATTATTCATATGGATACGATCGGGACGAGGAAGTTTATTATGAGGCAAGGATGGATGGTCTATGTTTTTGTTGCGGTCGCGATCACACTTATGATTATGATGTGTGCCCGGTGTATTCGGAAAACCCGAAGTATTGGAATAAAAAGATGATGGAAGCGCGCATCTATAGACCGTATCAGGGATATCGACAATATCATCCCGAAGAATATTCTGAGCCCGAGGGTGTTTATGTTTATGAGACCGAGGAGGAAAAAGAGCTTGCTGTATTGGAAGTAACTTTGTCCAAACTCGAGCAATATTTAGCAACACCCAACCTGTCCGATGAAAACCGAATCAGCTGCTTAGTTTCTAAGTGTCATACTTTAAAATTGAAGATAGAGATAGAAGAACGCCTCTCACCATTACCTGACAATATTAGAGATTATTCTCACATGAAGGAGGAGGTTGTGGAGGATAATACCACACCAATGAGTCCTTTATCTGATGAAGAGTCACTTGTAGATCAGATGATGTGTGCAAATTATGAGGTAGAGCAGGCTGATGGGATGGATATGTGTACCGAACCTGTTCCCATATCAATGATTCAAATTAACAAGTGTGGTGAAGAGGGTTCGAGAAACAAGATGAGAAGGGTGAAACTACCAGACATTAAGGTATATGTCATGAAGTGGACTAGCAAAGTGTCACACCCTGGCTTTGCGGAAGCGTGGTTAATTTTGGTGTGACTTCTTAATACCATAGCTTAATCATACCAAAGCTATATGAGTTAAAAACATGCAAGATCATCCATTAAGTTTTGAAAATCAAACACAATACCATTGTTTTAACATACCCTAACAAACATAATCTTGTTCAACAAACTTTACAAACTGAAACATAACATAGACATGGTTTAAGGAGTGTGTCTTGTCCAGGAAAGAGACACATCCCCTAAACCCCGGATGACCTTGGAAACAAGTGCAGCGGAAAACATGCCATACCGTGCCAGATCTCGTTAATTTCCTGAAATACATGTAAGTTGAAAAATCAACAATAATGTTGAGCGAGTTCATGTGCAAGTGAGTAAGTAAAACACTTGTAAGTATAAAAGTTCCCTGGTATGTAGCAGTGTAAGGAAAAGAGATCACCAATGGTTTGCAAGGCCATTAGCATGTTGTGAAATGCAAGTAGGAAGACACAACCCTAGCCGATTTTTGCGTTGGGCAACCAAGTCACTCCAGGTCCGTTCTGTTGGTCCTCAGAGAGGTCCGTTCTGTTGGGCCTAGAGCTGGGCTCGCTACACCCAGATAGATCTACCGCTTAAGTCCCTCGGTGTTCTAACTACCCATTCACGTGATCTAAGTAGTAAACCTCCTTACGTTAACATACCGTGTATAATAGTACTTGTAAACAAAGTAACATGTATTTCACCCCCGCAGTTAAGAAAACTGTAAACAGTTAGAGAAAAGGGGGACATGAACTCACAGTCGGTGCGTCTCTACCAAGTGTCTCCGAATCTGAAAGCTGTGCAACGACCTACAAGTGCTAATTCTATTAGACGGATGGCCGTGCCTTAGCTTTTATAGTTAAGGTTTTGGAAATAGTTAGACAACTATTTCGTGTTTACGTTTTGTATATACTTGGTAGTTATAATCCTTCCCAAGGATGGGGGATACAATACATGTGCGTAAGTTACGTTTTATCAATCGTGTGGTAATGTAATTACCGGTGTAACTTGTATATTCATGGTGAAAGCGTTCGCAAAGTTTTGGGATCATTAACGCTTGTAAATATTATTTTCACTCTAAAATAATATTTATGTAATTTCACAAAATAATCATAAACAGTGTTGTGGCAAAACATATTTATCACGTTAACTTAGTGAAAATCCCACCTCCGAATATTTAGTAAATAAAGTCATGGCGAAATTTATGTTTCGAAAATATGTCAAAAATAGTTCTAACACTTGTTGTGTAAATAATTCTAAGTGTTAGGTTTTTAGAAAATTTCGCCAGAGTTTCCTCTGTAACTGGAGGTGGCCACGCTTTCAAGCGTATCATTTTCTTTTAACAAATCCATTCAACAACTTCTTTATCCCAAACAAACAATTTCCGACACATCAAACTAATCGATAAGTATGTAAATTGCTTAATCGCATGAACTTGTAGCTTTTCCGCAACCATAGTGTAAAACCCTTTTATATTTGTAGATCTTTACATAAAGTAACTTTGATCTCGTAAAAGCCTTGTGATTAGAGAAATCCGTCTTTACAACTTCTAGTCATTTTTCCCAAAAATAGTTATTTGTCGGATCTTTTCATTTCACAAGTGTTTATACACTTGTGGTTTATAAAATCATGTTTGTTTGTGTAAGATCCATTCTTTAGAAAACATGATTTATTTAGTGTGTGGTTCTTTGAAAATACCACTTGCAGATACGTAGATCCGCTAGTTTTAAACACCATTGTACAAGTTAAATCACTTTTACACAAGTAAAATATTTTTACACAAGTTCATGTCTCTTGTGTGGTAGAGTTTCACCTTTTAACCCTTGTGTTAACCAAAATAAGCTTATGTTAAGATCAACGATCTTACCAAACCGGGTTAAATGATGATCCGAGCTACCACATCATAGATCGGGTCTCAAAAATCACAAATTCCAAATACTACATCTTTTACACAAGTTGTAAGCTATTAACCACCATTTTTAGAGTTTTTACTAGACTTTTAAGCACCAAGTTGTATGTTAACGATATTTAACCGACACGAACCCTTTTAACCACTTTAGACAAGTGTAAAAACGAGTTTTAAGTGTCATACCTCTAGCTCGGGGCTAGGGAAGAATCTTGATGAAAAATGGGTGGATAAAAGCTAACGGAAGTGGTCCTTCGCGCTCCGAGTGCACCAAAGCTCCTAATAAGCGACCTTTGATGTGTGTAGATGATTGGAATGCAAGAACTAGAACCGAAAGTATGATGGGTGGGTGTGAGGAGTTCGGCCGAGAGTGAAGGGAGAGCAAGAGAGTGGTGTGAGTTGGTGATTATGGAAAGATTATCATGTGTAACTTCTTGTACTTATAGGCAAACATAAGGGTTAATATCCATTAGGTTTAGTGTTATCTAGATACTAGACAAAGGATTAAAATATTAAACAAGGTACCAAGTATTGTCCCCTCCTAGTTAGGGCCGATTATAATGGGGGGGGGGGGGTTGGTTCGATTTAAACTAGTTTAGTTAGGATAAAGTTTAAGTTAAGTAGGTTAACTAAGTGTTTAACTTAGTTAGTTAAGTATAGCGTGTTATGACGGGTGTTAGGGTAATCAGGGACCCTAACTGGCTCAGAAAAATATAAATAGTGAAAATAGTAATATTTTCATGTTCCGGGTAAAGTCCGGTTGTTCGGTTGGATAGTAATCCGTTAAAGCGTTACAAAAGCTTTAAAGTGTCGTTATTGTTATTTTTAGTGACACATTTTGTTTCCACACTTTAGAAAGTGTCTAGTAATATTTGTCCCAAGTATTGGCACTTTACTAGTCAGCTAGAAGCTGGTTTATTTATTAAAGTGCTGTGTTTTTGTACTTAAAGTACGTTTTTGGCACATCCAATCAGTGTATCTTATTCCTAGAGACGCAGTTCCACAACCCTTTATAACCCTACACTCACTACCAGTGTAGTCAGATATCTCAGGCTCTTATAGGCCTTGGAGGCAGTGTTTGCCTGATGCTGGCTTTATCAGCATGTTCAATAGGTTATCCGTGTATTGTGCTACTGTGCTTTTTGTGCATCATGTTTGTCACTAAGGTTCAGCATATAAATATTGTAGTGACAGTAAGCAAGTATGATGCAAGTAAGTTCATGTATCAGTATTCAAGTAGCAGTTCATCGGCTAGTTCAAACAAGCACAGTAATTAAGTAGTAATTAATCATTAATTAAGTCGTACGGATACCTGGTTTAGTGCGGGTTGTCACATTCTCCCCCCGTTAAATAAATTTCGTCCCGAAATTTAAGTTCTGCTTGTAGATGCAGAGTTCTTAGGAAATAAGTGGGGGTATTTCTCTTTCATCCGGTCCTCACGTTCCCAGGTGAATTCAGGACCATGCCTGGCATTCCAACGAACTTTGACGAGTTTGACACTGCTCCGGCGGGTCTTGTTAACTTTCCAATCCGTGACCTCGACAGGTTCTTCAACGAAGTGGAGCGTGTCGTCAATATGAATCTCGTTGATGGGAATGGCAACGTCAACTTGAGTTGGACTTTTCTTTAGGTTGGATACATGAAATGTATCGTGAACACCATTTAGTTCAGCAGGTAGGTCCAACTTGTATGCTACTTGCCCTATTCTTTCCAGAATTCTGAAGGGACCAATGTAGCGCGGATTTAACTTCCCACGCTTTCCAAAGCGTGCCACCCCTTTCCAGGGTGAAACTTTCAATAACACCATTTCTCCAACTTGGAAATCCACATGCTTCCGGTTTGGATCCGCATAGGCCTTTTGTCTGTGGCGAGCTGCTTCGATGCGTTTAAGTATTTGCGCAATCTTGTCTGTCGTCTCTTGGACGATCTCGGGACCAGCAAGTTGCCTATCACCTGCGTCAGCCCAACATAGTGGTGATCGGCACTTGCGTCCGTAGAGGGCTTCAAATGGCGCGACACCAATACTGGTGTGGTAGCTGTTGTTGTATGAAAATTCTACCAAAGGTAAATGTTTATCCCAGCTACCGCCCAAATCCATAACACATGCCCTCAGCATGTCTTCCAAAGTTTGTATCGTTCGCTCGCTCTGGCCGTCAGTTTGCGGATGGAATGCAGTGCTCAGATTCAATTGTGAGCCAAAGGCTTCTTGGAAAGATTGCCATATCCTTGACACAAACCTTCCGTCTCTATCAGAGATGATCGAGAGAGGTACTCCATGGCGTGCGACAATCTCTCTCATGTATATTTCCGCAAGTTTACTAGTACTGTCTTTCTCTCTGATTGGCAGAAAGTGTGCGGACTTTGTTAGGCGGTCAACTATCACCCAAATCATGTCATGGCCTCTTGGCGTTCTTGGCAATTTCGTAATAAAATCCATGGAGATTTGTTCCCATTTCCACTTGGGAATCTCAGGTTGTTGCAGCAGCCCTGAAGGCTTCTGGTATTCCGCCTTAACCTTAGCGCACGTTAAACATCTGCTCACGTAGATAGCAACATCGCCTTTCATCCTAGGCCACCAATAATATTCTTTGAGATCCTGGTACATCTTATCCGATCCAGGGTGGATAGAGTACCGTGACTTGTGCGCTTCGTCGAAAATAACTTTCCTTAATCCACCAAACAGAGGAACCCAAACCCTTTTCTCGAAACATAACGTTCCTTCCTCGTTTGGTACCAAAAGCTTCTCCATTCCACGGAGATATTCTTCCTCAAGGTTTCCCTCCTTGAGAGCTTCCTTTTGTGCGGCGCGAATGCGCAAGGAAAGATCGGTTCGGATAATCATTTCTAGAGCCCTAACCCTTATGGGCTTGATCCTTTCCTTTCGACTTAGGGCATCGGCGACCACATTCGCCTTCCCCGGATGATACTTTATCTCACAGTCGTAGTCATTTAACAATTCAACCCATCGTCTCTGCCTCATATTCAACTCCTTCTGGTTGAATATATGTTGTAAGCTCTTATGATCTGTGAAGATTGTGCACTTCGTACCATAAAGGTAATGTCTCCAGATCTTTAAAGCAAAATCCACTGCGCCAAGCTCTAGATCATGAGTGGTATAGTTCTTTTCATGCACTTTCAGTTGTCGTGATGCGTAAGCAATGACCTTTTGGCGTTGCATCAACACACAACCCAATCCTTGACGCGATGCGTCGCAGTATACCACAAAATCGTCAGTACCTTCTGGTAGAGCTAAGATAGGCGCATTGCAGAGCTTATCCTTTAGTATCTGGAATGCTTCATCCTGTTTGATTCCCCAATCAAGCGTCTTATCCTTCTGGGTGAGGAGCGTCAAAGGTTGAGCGATCTTTGAAAAGTCCTCAATGAACCTTCGATAGTAGCCAGCCAAACCCAAGAATTGTCGAATCTCGGTTGGCGTCTTTGGCGTTTCCCAATCCTTGATCGCCTCGATCTTTGTTGGATCCACGTGGATTCCATCTCCATTCACCACGTGCCCAAGGAATTGGACTTCTCGTAGCCAAAACTCGCACTTGGAGAATTTGGCGTACAGTTGTTCCTTCTTTAGCAGCTCCAAAATGGTTCTAAGATGCTGCTCGTGTTCAGCCTTCGTCTTTGAGTAGATCAAGATGTCGTCGATGAATACAATCACAAACTTGTCCAAATATGGCTTGCAAACCCTATTCATTAAGTCCATAAAGACTGCAGGTGCGTTTGTCAGACCAAACGGCATAACAAGGAACTCGTAGTGTCCATAACGAGTTCGGAAGGCTGTTTTCGGGATACTTTCCTCTTGAATCCTTAACTGATGATATCCAGATCGAAGATCGATCTTAGAGTAAAAGCTAGAGCCTTGCAGTTGATCAAACAGATCGTCGATTCTTGGCAGAGGGTACCTATTCTTGATTGTCAGCTTGTTCAATTCTCGGTAGTCGATACACATGCGGAAGCTACCGTCCTTTTTCTTGACAAACAGGACCGGAGCTCCCCAAGGCGAGAAGCTTGGTCGGATAAAACCCTTGTCTAACAACTCTTGAAGTTGTGTCGACAATTCCTGCATCTCAGACGGAGCAAGTCTGTAAGGTGCCTTAGCTACAGGCGCGGCGCCTGGAACTAAGTCAATGTGGAACTCTACTTGCCTCTGAGGTGGTAATCCAGGTAAGTCTTCTGGGAAGACTTCTGGGTATTCCCTCACGACAGGGATGTCTTCGATTCTTGGCTCAGCAGCCTTCTTATCCACGATGTGTGCCAGGAAAGCAACACATCCTTTCTGTAAACACTTCCTTGCTTTCAAGCAGCTGATAAATCTTAGCGGTGTGTCACGCTTCTCTCCGTGAACCACAATTGTCTCACCATCATCGGTTGGGATACGAACAACTTTCTCGTGACATACTATCTCAGCCTTGTTGCCTGACAACCAATCCATTCCTACCACCACGTCGAAGCTTCCCAATTGGACTGGTAGTAGGTCCAAAGTAAACTCACGTTCTCCCAATTCTATCACACAGCCTCTGATTACTTCGTTGGCTTCAACTAACTTCCCATTGGCTAATTCGATCGAGTAGGGAATATCTAACTTACTAGTGGTTAAACCAAGTATCTTCTTAAATTCTAACGACACGAAGCTATAATCGGCACCAGTATCAAATAAAACGGATGCATAGCGTTGATTGATAGGGAACGTACCGGTAACAACATTGGGATCCTGGCGTGCTTCCCTAGCTTCGAGTTGGAACACTCTACCACGGGCTTGGTTCAACGTTGGGCAGTTCTTCTTAAAATGCCCGATTTCCCCGCAGTTATAGCATCCGAGTCTCTGCCCGTTTCCACCCCCATTTCCAGCTGGGTTGTTGTTCTGGTTGGCATTGCCAGCCTGGTTCGCATTGTTGCCTCGATTTCTGTTTCCTCCAAAATTTCCTTGTGGGCGATTCCCATTTCCACCACGGTCATCATTCCTATTTCCATATCCTCCCTGGCCTCCCCGACCGGCAGGGGCCCAACAAGTGTCCTTCGAGTGACCACGTTTTCCACATACTTCGCATACTTTTAGCCCACATTGACCAGAATGGTGACGCTGGCAGGCATTACACTTGGGCTGGGTGCCCATATATCCCCTTCCTTTCCTTCCACTGCCAGCTAACCTGAGCTGGCGCGTTGGGTGCTCCTTTCTTACCATCACCGCTAATGCCTTGCTTGAAGTTCGAGAACTTTCTTTTGTTTCCACCTGACGACTCAACATGAGTCTCTTTCTCCTTTGTCTTGACATCACCAAACTTGTTCAGACGAATGGCCTCTTCTGTGAGAGCCACGCTCAAATCAATCGCCTCGGTAATTGTCGCAGGCTTTGAAGAGGTCACCATACTTATGATTTGGGGAGCCAAACCCCAAATGAAGCGCTCGATTCGCTTGTATTCAGGTGTAACCATGTAAGGAACCACTTGAGATAAGTCGTGAAACCTTTGGACGTATTCTGCAACCTTTGGTCCATCCATCTTTAAATGCCAAAATTCAGTCTCCAACTTCTGAATTTCCGCGCGAGAACAGTACTTTTTGCGCATAAGTTCTTTCAATTCGGCCCAGGTCAGCGCGTAGGCGGCAGCTTCGCCCAGAGTCTGTACTTGCAGATTCCACCAAGAGAGGGCTCCATCCAAGAATAGCCCTGAGATGTATGTGACTTGCTGATCCTCTGCGCATTTGCTCATGCGTAAAACAGAATCGGTTTTCTCAGCCCAGCGGGTAAAGGCAACTGCACCTCCTGTGCCATCGAAGTTGACCGGTTTGCAGTCTAAAAACTGCTTGTAGGTGCATCCGTGAGGTGGATTGTTGTTGCCCTGGTTAACACTTCTACTCGCTCCTGGCTGAGATGCTGCGTACTGTGCTATGGCAGCTGCAATGACTTGCTGTAGTTCTGCCTCATTAGTAGGCATTGGCGTTGGGCGTTTTGGCGGCATCTTCTAAAAGATGTGTTCACGTTGGTCAGGCCATAGTAAAATGTACGTATATAGTAATAGTAATAGCACGTAATATCACATGTCATCAATACATCACATATATCAATCACCCACATCTCATAACATAACAATGCAAATAAGTAATCAAGCGAAACAGATATGATGAGAATACTGCGATTGTCATACATCAAGACCACAGAGTAAGTGTATAGTGTCATACAATCATCCATCAACTAGGGGCTACATCACCCCTGTCCAAAAATCATAACAAATCAGTGTCAAATACAACATCAAGTACATGTCAACAAAAGTCAAAGTCATAAAGTGGTCTCCAAAATGCTGTGCAATCCAACAATCGCCGTCTTCTCATCCTCGTCTACCTAATCAGTAACTGGTGAGCTCTATGCAGATGGTGGTGGGGGGGGGGGGAAAGTGGGTGTAAAACAAGCGGCGTAACTGGAGCCAGTCCTCCTCCTGGGCTCGCTGTGTACGGATGATGGAAGCAATCTGCTGCTCTAATGTAAAGAGACGGGCAGCAATATTTGGAGGTAATGGTCGAAACGGCTGTAGAGGGGAGGGTGCCTGACCATGGCACTGACATGGTGACAGCCGAGCTCTCTCGAGCTCCTGGATACGCTGTGTGTGGGACTCGTGCTGTGCGACAAAGGACATCAAGACGTCCTCGATAGTTTATCCCCTGTGAAAAGCATGATAGGGGTCAGTAGGTGGCACACCGGAGCCAGGTGCCCAAAGAAATGGCTCGCTAGTGGGGTCGAAAGGTGCCACGCGAAATGGAGCAACAGCGGGTGGAACAGATGACGTCTGAGGCATGAAAGGGATAGGCATCGGTACATGCCCATCAGGGTGAGCTGAAGAACCCTCTCCAGGCCCTGCTGGAGGTACAAACATAGGAACCTGAAATGAAAAGTCAATATGTGGTGCAACAGGAATCTGTGGAGGAAAAGGTGGAACATCCTCATCAGCCGGTATCCAACCGTGCTGTGCAGACTCATCAGGTGGATCCATATGTGCCGCGAACAGTGCATGTCCTGGCTCTAGTGGAACGGGATCAGGTAAGGGAGCAACAACAGGGTGAACGGGTGCAAGGTGCTCTATAGGATGGTCAGCATGTATATCACCAACGGGTAAAGGAACAACGGGATCAACAGCAACATGATCGCCCTCAATCACAGGAACATCTACAGGGAGATCAGCAACAACAGGCTCAAAAGGGATATCGGCATGTACTGGGTCATGCTCGGGTATAGGGTCTAGAGCGGCTGCCTGCTCAGGAGCAACGGCAGGCTCGAAGTCATCAAAAGCCATCTCAAACTCAAATCTGGGTCAATAGGATCCACTGGGTCAACAGGGTCGGCTGGATCCTCCATAAACTGATCCATGGGAACGAACTCTAAGTCACGATCTGGGTCGAACCCTGGGGGAAACATAGGATCGGAATCCTCCACATCATCGTGGTCGAAAATGAAACTGGGGATAGGGGCAACAGAAGATGCCTGATCAGGATCTGATCCGTGAGAGAAGTGCTGCGCACTCTGGACATGTGAGGGTACAGAGGCCACAGACTCAAAGGAGTCCACGACTGGGGAGTGAGCAGGTGACTCCGCGGTGGGAGCGTCTGCGATCAACAAGGGATCGGCGGCAGGAAGGGCCTCGCCCTGAGCATCCTCCTCGAAAGGCTCCTCATCAAACATATCGACATCATCCTCCTCATCGTCGATGGGTAAATCGTAAGCTGGGTACGCAGCCAGCGGTATAGGAGCAGGGATCAATGCCAGTGGTAGATCCCCGGCGATAGGACCATCTGCGAGCTCGCCAGCACCGTCAGGTAGTGCAAAGGGCTGGAAATCGTCCTCATCTGTGCTGGTGAAGTCGGACGTATAAACTTCGTGCTCCGATGACTCAATGTCGTCTGAAACGATAGGCCTCGGGCCTGTGGTGCCTGAACCACCAGTGTCTGCAGAATCCATGTGTCTGTAACATATACACGAACATGCACAAATAGTCAATCATAAATCAAGTAATCACACAAGTCACCACGTAAGGTATCACGTAATTCTCCTAGTCTTACTAGCCAATTTCATCCAGTCCACAAGACTGCTCTATCCTCCACCTTGACCACTTAGATCGCTCCTCGGTCTCCTTGACCGAGCCTCAGTCGTCATGACTGAGCCTACTCTTCCTAGCCTTGCTAGCCCACTACCTCGGTCACCTAGACCGAGCCTTGATCCTCCAGATCGATCCTATAACAAACCAACGTGCTCAACTACTTCGATCACCTCGATCCTCCAGACCGAGCCTCAGCCCTCCAAGCTGAGCCTATAATTAATAAAATGTGCTCAACATTTGTTTGTAAAAAGTTTTGGATCTGGACTTAAGTGGTATGCAGAAAAATGTTTTCGTGAGAGCCCTAGTGATCATAGTCTAGACTCGAGAAAGAATCCTAGTTCGCTATGATCAGAGCTCTGATACCAAGCTGTCACACCCTGGCTTTGCGGAAGCGTGGTTAATTTTGGTGTGACTTCTTAATACCATAGCTTAATCATACCAAAGCTATATGAGTTAAAAACATGCAAGATCATCCATTAAGTTTTGAAAATCAAACACAATACCATTGTTTTAACATACCCTAACAAACATAATCTTGTTCAACAAACTTTACAAACTGAAACATAACATAGACATGGTTTAAGGAGTGTGTCTTGTCCAGGAAAGAGACACATCCCCTAAACCCCGGATGACCTTGGAAACAAGTGCAGCGGAAAACATGCCATACCGTGCCAGATCTCGTTAATTTCCTGAAATACATGTAAGTTGAAAAATCAACAATAATGTTGAGCGAGTTCATGTGCAAGTGAGTAAGTAAAACACTTGTAAGTATAAAAGTTCCCTGGTATGTAGCAGTGTAAGGAAAAGAGATCACCAATGGTTTGCAAGGCCATTAGCATGTTGTGAAATGCAAGTAGGAAGACACAACCCTAGCCGATTTTTGCGTTGGGCAACCAAGTCACTCCAGGTCCGTTCTGTTGGTCCTCAGAGAGGTCCGTTCTGTTGGGCCTAGAGCTGGGCTCGCTACACCCAGATAGATCTACCGCTTAAGTCCCTCGGTTTTCTAACTACCCATTCACGTGATCTAAGTAGTAAACCTCCTTACGTTAACATACCGTGTATAATAGTACTTGTAAACAAAGTAACATGTATTTCACCCCCGCAGTTAAGAAAACTGTAAACAGTTAGAGAAAAGGGGGACATGAACTCACAGTCGGTGCGTCTCTACCAAGTGTCTCCGAATCTGAAAGCTGTGCAACGACCTACAAGTGCTAATTCTATTAGACGGATGGCCGTGCCTTAGCTTTTATAGTTAAGGTTTTGGAAATAGTTAGACAACTATTTCGTGTTTACGTTTTGTATATACTTGGTAGTTATAATCCTTCCCAAGGATGGGGGATACAATACATGTGCGTAAGTTACGTTTTATCAATCGTGTGGTAATGTAATTACCGGTGTAACTTGTATATTCATGGTGAAAGCGTTCGCAAAGTTTTGGGATCATTAACGCTTGTAAATATTATTTTCACTCTAAAATAATATTTATGTAATTTCACAAAATAATCATAAACAGTGTTGTGGCAAAACATATTTATCACGTTAACTTAGTGAAAATCCCACCTCCGAATATTTAGTAAATAAAGTCATGGCGAAATTTATGTTTCGAAAATATGTCAAAAATAGTTCTAACACTTGTTGTGTAAATAATTCTAAGTGTTAGGTTTTTAGAAAATTTCGCCAGAGTTTCCTCTGTAACTGGAGGTGGCCACGCTTTCAAGCGTATCATTTTCTTTTAACAAATCCATTCAACAACTTCTTTATCCCAAACAAACAATTTCCGACACATCAAACTAATCGATAAGTATGTAAATTGCTTAATCGCATGAACTTGTAGCTTTTCCGCAACCATAGTGTAAAAACCTTTTATATTTGTAGATCTTTACATAAAGTAACTTTGATCTCGTAAAAGCCTTGTGATTAGAGAAATCCGTCTTTACAACTTCTAGTCATTTTTCCCAAAAATAGTTATTTGTCGGATCTTTTCATTTCACAAGTGTTTATACACTTGTGGTTTATAAAATCATGTTTGTTTGTGTAAGATCCATTCTTTAGAAAACATGATTTATTTAGTGTGTGGTTCTTTGAAAATACCACTTGCAGATACGTAGATCCGCTAGTTTTAAACACCATTGTACAAGTTAAATCACTTTTACACAAGTAAAATATTTTTACACAAGTTCATGTCTCTTGTGTGGTAGAGTTTCACCTTTTAACCCTTGTGTTAACCAAAATAAGCTTATGTTAAGATCAACGATCTTACCAAACCGGGTTAAATGATGATCCGAGCTACCACATCATAGATCGGGTCTCAAAAATCACAAATTCCAAATACTACATCTTTTACACAAGTTGTAAGCTATTAACCACCATTTTTAGAGTTTTTACTAGACTTTTAAGCACCAAGTTGTATGTTAACGATATTTAACCGACACGAACCCTTTTAACCACTTTAGACAAGTGTAAAAACGAGTTTTAAGTGTTATACCTCTAGCTCGGGGCTAGGGAAGAATCTTGATGAAAAATGGGTGGATAAAAGCTAACGGAAGTGGTCCTTCGCGCTCCGAGTGCACCAAAGCTCCTAATAAGCGACCTTTGATGTGTGTAGATGATTGGAATGCAAGAACTAGAACCGAAAGTATGATGGGTGGGTGTGAGGAGTTCGGCCGAGAGTGAAGGGAGAGCAAGAGAGTGGTGTGAGTTGGTGATTATGGAAAGATTATCATGTGTAACTTCTTGTACTTATAGGCAAACATAAGGGTTAATATCCATTAGGTTTAGTGTTATCTAGATACTAGACAAAGGATTAAAATATTAAACAAGGTACCAAGTATTGTCCCCTCCTAGTTAGGGCCGATTATAATGGGGGGGGGGGGTTGGTTCGATTTAAACTAGTTTAGTTAGGATAAAGTTTAAGTTAAGTAGGTTAACTAAGTGTTTAACTTAGTTAGTTAAGTATAGCGTGTTATGACGGGTGTTAGGGTAATCAGGGACCCTAACTGGCTCAGAAAAATATAAATAGTGAAAATAGTAATATTTTCATGTTCCGGGTAAAGTCCGGTTGTTCGGTTGGATAGTAATCCGTTAAAGCGTTACAAAAGCTTTAAAGTGTCGTTATTGTTATTTTTAGTGACACATTTTGTTTCCACACTTTAGAAAGTGTCTAGTAATATTTGTCCCAAGTATTGGCACTTTACTAGTCAGCTAGAAGCTGGTTTATTTATTAAAGTGCTGTGTTTTTGTACTTAAAGTACGTTTTTGGCACATCCAATCAGTGTATCTTATTCCTAGAGACGCAGTTCCACAACCCTTTATAACCCTACACTCACTACCAGTGTAGTCAGATATCTCAGGCTCTTATAGGCCTTGGAGGCAGTGTTTGCCTGATGCTGGCTTTATCAGCATATTCAATAGGTTATCCGTGTATTGTGCTACTGTGCTTTTTGTGCATCATGTTTGTCACTAAGGTTCAGCATATAAATATTGTAGTGACAGTAAGCAAGTATGATGCAAGTAAGTTCATGTATCAGTATTCAAGTAGCAGTTCATCGGCTAGTTCAAACAAGCACAGTAATTAAGTAGTAATTAATCATTAATTAAGTCGTACGGATACCTGGTTTAGTGCGGGTTGTCACACAAAGCCCACAGGAGCAGCTTTAACATGCCAAATATACTGACAAATTTATGGAGATGGCATGTAAATTTCCGGGCATTTGTTGGAAATGCTGTGGGTAAGTGTGCATTAAGACCACCATAACGCATATCAGGTATGGTCTGGCTGAAGACCTTTAAACTTAGCGCTCTCGGGAGGCAGCCCGAGGATGTAGAGTATTGTATTTGTGTTTTGTTTTGTTTTGTTTTGCTTTGTTTGGTTTTGTTTTGGTGTTGTGTTTGTGTTTTGGCAGGTTATTACGTTTCAACCCTCGCGGATGCAATGATTCAAGTGTGGGGATGTTTGGCAACATCCCTGTGGAGATATCGGCGAATCTAAGAGATGTTTTTGAACCGGTTCGATCACCGCAGCTGCATCACTACCAACACTGCTGTTTTACTAATCAGGTCGTGTCTTGTTCTCATCTTGTGCCCCTTTGTATATATTCTTATTTAAGTTTTTGGTTGGGCGGTTGGGTGGTGTTTTGATGTGTTTAGTTATGGGTTGTGAAGGAATTGGTGGTGTTTTTAATAATTAAAATAAAAAAAAAGAAATTTGGGGTTTGAGAGTATAAGCAATTGTTGATGTTCTTGGTTAAAGCGATCTTTTCTTCAAAACCATACATTGGGACAATGTATCCCAAGTGTGGGGATGAGGGGAATTTTTTTTTGAGAATTTTAAAAATTTGTGAAGCCAAGCGAAAATTGTCAAAATTTGAAAACTTGATATTGTTCCACTTGACACATCGATACCCATTTCTAGTCATTTCTTGGTGAGTTTTTGAGCCACATATCATTATTAAAGATGCTTTCCTTGTTTTGAGTGGCGGTGTGTGTATTGTGTTAATAGAACTTGTGTACGAATTCTTGTTGAAACCTAGGATTAGCATGCTTGTGAAAATGATAGGGGACTTTTAGGTAGCCTCGTCTAGATGTGTGAGAGTGTGGGAATTGGGGGTTGGACCTCATACGTTACATATATGAGCTTGGTATTGTGAGGGGTGGGGGTTTGGTCCTTAGAAAGCCATGTTGAGCCTTAGACCATTCGATTGTGACCCGAGCCTACTTCCTATAAAAATTGTACCTTTTGAGATGACCCGGTTTAGGAGATTTAGTATGTAGTATTGATGTTCTTGTATATATTGTTGAGTTTGATGTGTTGTGAAAAAAAAAGGAAAGAAAAGAAAAGAAAAAAAAAAGAGAAAAAAAAAAGTATTTAATTGCAATAGAGTGAGAATGTCAAGAAGCTTTGTATATATTTTTGGTGTTTGCTTCGTAGTAGTAGACATAAAAAATACCGGGTCAAATCAATTAGCTCTTTCATATGTATTCCACCATTTTCCTACCTTTACACCTAGCCCCGTTCCAACCCGCAAGTCCCTTTGATTCTAAAGCATGTTAGATATTTGTTAGGAGGAAACTTGATTTGTATACAAGCTTATTGTCGCAGACACACACACGCATTGAGTGGTTTAGCATTATGTGCTAATATTTCTTGTCACCGAGAGTTTTTGTGAGGGGTGTGTCTTGTGGTATGATTGAAAGTTAGTAAAAGTACGATACATTTTAGCTTGGTTTGCGTGTTGATCGCTTGTGGTTTTGAAATAGTTTTTGAATAGGTTGCTTGGGACAAGCAACGGGTAAGTGTGGGGATGTGACGGGTGGTCCGTAGGACAACCCTTAAATGAACTAAATACGTGCATATCCCATATTTTACACGGTTATGTATCGTGAATGTGATAACTATGAATGTTCGTGTGTTTTGCAGATAAATCGCTTAATTCGGTTAAATTGAAATGCTTAGAGATGAGGCAGAATACCCGAAGATGATAAACAAGCAATTATGGAGCTAAGGAACATGGACGTATAATATATACACACGCATATACTTGGGCAAACACGTGAACAGCAGCAAATTCAAATGGAGTGATTATGATTATAATTAATCATCACAATATATCAATCATCATTAAATACATATGGGGGATTTATTAGATAATCCACACGAAGACAAGGAAGGAGGCACAAAAAGTCAAAGTGACATAATCATCATATATTGGCGGCTAGACTTCTGAGGGAGCACATGAATGGTAAGAGGGAACACAATTGACATCACATGCAAGAAGGAAAGTCAACAACATCATGGCTTGATCACGTGAACTTAGCAGACAAGGGTTGTTTGTCAATGTCATCACATCATCATTCTTTGAGTGGGCCGATATCTTCTGATCATTATTATTGGGAGTGGGCCGCACATGGGGATATGAATAAGAGCAGCCCACATGTAGTCTTTGGGGGCCATCAATATAAATTACATGATATATCCTCTACCGTAAAACAGTCTATTTGTGCCGTAAACATATTGAAGTCCACCGTAATTTACGGTGGAGCCGTAAATTACGGTGGTAGCTGCGATCAGAACCGTAACTGCCCTCTTAAATCAGTTTTTATTGTGTCTTTTCAGATGTTATCAATTGGACGGTTTTGCAAGGGGTGGAGGGGCGATTTTTGGCTCTTATCTTGTGTTCTTGAGTGGTCAAAACATGAATACTTTGTTTTTGATTCCAATAAACAAAGGTTTGATTGTGATGATGATTCACCACACTATGAGCGGCTAGGTTTGCTTGGTGATCATCCCGAATGTAAGGTTTACTTGTGACAATTATGTTTTGTTCTTGAATTTCTGGAATATTAAACTGTGCATGTGTTGTTAGTTTATTATGGTGCTTGATTGGGTGTTTGTAAATTGTTGATGTATGTTTGATCATAGTTCTAAACCATACGTTCTTGGTGCCGTTGGCAATCGAGATATCATGGGAGGGATTAGGGTTGGATATATGTTAATTGGTCATCGGGTAACAACCCCGCGTTCTAGGAATCCGAGTACTTAGTTCCCTTTCATCACAAATAATTGATCTTGCATGAGCTATGTCTATGTAGTTCTTTCCAGTTGAACATAAACCTTGATTGTCACTTAAAACCTGAAACTCGGGATGATTACTACCCTCTTATCCTGTTACAAAACTTAACTTTGATTTGTAATCCAATTTAGTTCAGTTTAGACAATTAAAACCAAACAACCAAATCCGTGAATTTACTTTTCTTGCAATTTAGATTAATCTAGTTAGTTAGACATACATTGAGATAACACATATTCCACAAACTCCCTGTGTTCGATACCCACTTGCCACTATCTATATAGTTGTTATTGGGATTAAATTTGCGTGACCACAACAATCACGTCAGGGGCATGTAATAACATGTTGAAAAAAGGGTAAATTAAATAAATTAAAACATGACTAAATTACCCCTCTATCAACTTAGTATTGTTAAGAGTATTAGTCATTTTGGATGGATTTAGTAACTTTTTTTGAAAACTCAGTGGTTCCTATGAGATAAAAAACCTTTTTTGGATGGATCTAGCAAATGTGAACAAACGTCAGGGACGATTTTAGCAATTTACTCTAAATAAAATTTCAGAATTTACTAAGTAAGTTATTAGCGTATATTTGTACACATATTTATATTATATTTGCATTAAGATATGACATTCACTACTAAAAAACTGTCTCATTTCCGACCAAGGTTTTAGTCGGAAAACGGCGTTTCCAACCAATTTCCGACAGAAATACGTTTGTAGGAAAAAGCCTTGTAGGAAAATATTTCCGACAAGCATTCCGACTAAATTCGCGACAAATTTCCGACAAAAAGAAAAAGTTACTATTTCCGACAAAGTTCCGACCACAACTTTCCTACAGCTTTCCGACAGACGTGTTCCTACTATTTTCCGACCAAAAGGTTCCGACAAAGTCCCGACTACAATTTCCTACAGCTTTCTGACCGCCGTTTTCCTACTATGTTCTGACCAAAAGGTTCCGACAAAGTCCCGACCGCCGTTTTCCTACAGCTTTCCGACCGCCATTTTCCTACAGCTTTCCGACCAAAAGGTTCCGACAAAGTCCCGACCACAATTTTCCTACAGCTTTCCGACCACAGTTTTCCGACCAATTTCCGACTAAAAACTTTTTAATAAAAAAAATTAAAAAATTAAAAAATCCAAATTTTTCTACAAAAAATGTAGAAAAAAAATCAATAAAATCCTAAATACGACACGATTATAGAACTGAAAATTCATCCACAAAATACAAAACGGTTGTCAAATTGTAGGTTAAACAACCAAATATGCCACAGTTTTTAAATTACAACTTCAACCGCAAAAGACAACAAACAAAACTAAACTATGGTGGAGGATTGCTAGGATTACCAAACTACTTCATCAACTCGGTTATTTGTCGTTGCATATCTTCTCTCATTTGTGTTGCATCTCTTCGACTCGATTTTGCAACACTTCCGTGTGGGGTTGTTGCGCCTCTTCGAATCATTTATTTAACTTTTCCACTTGGGATTGCAAGTTCCACACCTAAACAGCATACATAATATTAGTACAAAAGCTATATATATATAACACTAGTAGGAAACCCATGCGATGCAACCCGTTTGACATAATACGTTAATCCAATTATATAGTTAACAAAACTATCTGTAGGATACTAGGATCTAAGAATATAATGTAAAACCAAAAACACATTTTATCGATTTTCCTTTTTATTGATTTCTATCAATAAATTTTATAAAAAAAAAAATACCACAAACCGAATCACAAAAGAGGGTGTATGCCTGTGAGAAATTCGAAAAACTGTTGCCCTTTTAACACAGTGCGTTCTTTTTTTTCACACATAAATATCCAACTTACCACAAACATAAAACTATAAATCTGCAAAGAAATCACTTGTGGTATCAAGGCCATGAGCGCGTCCGTTTTTCCTCTTTGTACCTAAAAAAGCAACAAAATTAAGCAAAGTTGGATACACACATCGCAAGAAGTGAACACAAACAGATCTTTATTGAAATTATGACACAATCGGTAATTTTTTAGTCTTTTGGCTGTTGGTCTCAGTTGGCTGCAATAGTAGATGTAGATAGATTTATATGCTCAAATTTAACCCATTTAACGGAATGCTACTTTTATATTCATTTTACTCTTTCATTAAAAATGAATTATCGGGGGGACATGGATGTAAGAAGTTTGAAAGTATGTTTGTAAATGGTGAAAAAAACCTTTTTTTTAAAGAATAAAATATTCAATGAAACGTGCCAACATACGGTGATCACAAGGCATTAGTACAATGTTGATGGTAAGACATGAATTAAGTGTGGAAAATGAACCGGTAAAAACAAGTTTCGGGTCCAAATTTGATAAGAATGGCTAAACACACATGAACTATGAACACTCGTTTACATATATATATATATTTTTTTAAACAAGAGCTTGCAAAATTTTTAGTTTCGATTTCATTGTGAAACAAGAATCACAACTCCGCTTACACTAGAAAAAGAAAGCACACTACCTCGTGGGGGTTCGTGATCCTTCTCTGAGCAATGGCCTGGTTCAAAACACATACGGGTCGAGTTGATCAACGATTAAAATTTTGTCTATCTTTATATTTATTTTATAAACAATTAATGCATCAAATACGATTAGTAACGTATATTATAGACAATCAAGTGATTTTAGATGTATACATCACAAAAACAATTTGACGACTTTAATTTAGCCATTTAGATCTAATTTATGTCATATTCATAAAGGGTCAAAAAGATTAAGCTAAAAGATTAAAAAGCAAAGGAAACGACAAACAGGTCAATAGTTATTTGAAATGTGTGTACTATAAAGCCTCTAAAATCACTTTACTAAAGAAAATCATACTACCATTGTAATAGTATAAGCTTTATATAATCATGTTTTGATACATTTATTATTTACTAGGTTAAGACCCCGTGTGTTACACGGGTTGGTAAAAGAAATTTCTTCATTAATACCGCTCACATTAAGTATTATACTTTTATACACGTTAAAACACAAACGAATATATTAGATTACAATGACAAATTGAAATAGATGAATATGCAACGATCACAAAAAAATATTGTTTTTCGAAACGAATTTTGCAATTTTGCATCAAAACGAACTATATATTGTTTTTCTTGTCATTTAGATGGTGGTATTCTACACATCATTTTTGATGGTGGTATATCGGTTTAAGATGTTAAGGAGTTATGCTCCCTCCACCCATGAACTTGTAATTACTTCTTTTTATGAGACTGCCCATTAATATTGCAAAGTTCCTTTGTTTGGAAACTATCAAAATTAAGAATAGACATTCACCCATAATAAGAAACAAATAGTGACTGAATTGGGTCCACAAACTTCACTTAGGTTGTCATCATTGAAGGTTCTTTTAGAAATTCGACTGATAATCGAGACCATTTGTTACAACAAACACACAATCAGATTAAATAATTAGACATAGCACACTGCAATCCCATAAACAAATGGCTCTAATGGTTAATATTCCATTTGTTTTACTGACTTACTGTATAACATTCCAAATATGTCTATGCAGTAAAACAATTGCATTGAAAATAAAATAAATAGATTCAGTTACAACGGCAAAACATATCAAGCAAAGGCGATAAGGTGAGTACCTTCATTAGTAGAAGTAGTACCACCTGCCTTGTCTTCAAATCCAAGAGCACTGTCAAAATTCTTCTCGATATTCTTCACACTCTCACTGAACTTATTAACTGCTCCAGATATATCCGCAAAGTTCCCTAACGTAACCTTCCCACTAAACCAGGCCATCTCCTAATCTATAACCTGAATCTTTCAAATCCTCAGACTACACCAGATCAATTCATAACCAAACTCAGCAAACTTAGATTGATCAATAATCACTAATCAGCATAATATTCCACAATTAAACCTAATTTTAAGCATCAGGATTCAAGCGACAACAAATCTGCAATGTCATTGATTCAACTTGTGAACTGTGACTCTGTGTACACTTGGACAAACAAATACTTATACACACATATATATATATATATATACACACACACATATAGACACAAGCATATACATTTACATACACACATATACCCCCACATGATTATATAACAAAAGAATAAATGTTTTAGTCGGAAAATGGTCGGAAATTTCCGACAACTTTCCGACCAATGTTGTGTTTCGTCGGAAAGTGGTTGGAAATTTCCGACCATTTTCCGACACCAATTTTCGTTTTTTTCATTTTTCAACCTTTAAACAT
Organism: Helianthus tuberosus; assembly: GCA_030545235.1. NCBI lineage: Eukaryota > Viridiplantae > Streptophyta > Magnoliopsida > Asterales > Asteraceae > Helianthus > Helianthus tuberosus. The sequence goes on along the minus strand of JARYGA010061176.1, from coordinate 75,455 downwards.
CGTTTTTCCATTCCATCTTTTGTACACATTAATTATACATGAAATACTTTTACTTTACCAACTTATACGCATTGTACACGTTTATACGTGTATGTATACTATCGGGACTCATTAATTAAAACAGGCTAAGTATGTGTATATATATGTATGTGTGTATGTATGCGTGTGTGTACACTTGGACAAACAAATACTTATATATATATATATATACACACATATAGACACAAGCATATACATTTACATACACACATATACCCCCACATGATTATATAACAAAAGAATAAATGTTTTAGTCGGAAAATGGTCGGAAATTTCCGACAACTTTCCGACCAATAAAGGTTTTAGTCGGAAAATGGTCGGAAATTTCCGAAAACTTTCCGACCAATGTTGTGTTTCGTCGGAAAGTGGTCGGAAATTTCCGACCGTTTTCCGACACCAATTTTCGTTTTTTTCATTTTTCAACCTTTAAAAATCGTTTTTCCATTCCTTCTTTTGTACACATTAATTATACATGAAATACTTTTACTTTATCAACTTATACGCATTGTACACGTTTATACGTGTATGTATACTATCGGGACCCATTAATTAAAACAGGCTAAATATGTGTATATATATGTATGTGTGTATGTATGCGCGTGTGTACACTTTACATCAATACCTGCGATATTGATGTAAAGTGCACTTAGTTTAAACTTGTAAAAGCAATTTCGTTAATTATATATATATATATATATATATATATATACATGCATACATATAGACACAAGCATATACATTTACGTACACACATATACCCCCACATGATTATATAACAAAAGAATAAATGTTTTAGTCGGAAAATGGTCGGAAATTTCCGACAACTTTCCGACCAATAAAGGTTTTAGTCGGAAAATGGTCGGAAATTTCCGACAACTTTCCGACCAATGTTGTTTTCTTCTTTTATTCTTATTTTTGGTCGGAACTTAGTCGGAAGTTTCCTTCAAAGTTCCGACCATTTTTTTTTTGGTCGGTAAATTGTAGGAAAATAGTCGGTAAAACCAGATTATTTTTTTAGTTGTTATTTTGTCGGAAAATGGTCGGAATTTTCCGACCAAATTGGTTTTGTCGGAAATTTTGGTAGGAAATCCCCCTTTTTCTAGTAGTGATTTAGTGTATATACTTAAATACATTCAATAATCACAAGTATATAATGTTATTTACTCAATATATTCGGTCCTAAAACTCGGGGTGTTTATAATGTGCCATCAAAAAGCCTGAAACTCAAATCATTTCCTTAAAAGGTTAACTTGAGTCATAATTCTTTTTGGTATGTTAATTTGTAGTTTTGTTTGGTTTTCCAATCTACGTTATTAAACGGATTTTGTTTAAGATGTAGACATGTAGAATTCAGTTTGTTTAACAAGTATATACAGTACAACCTGCGCAATGTGCGAACATTATTCACATAATTTTCATTCTATTTTAAGACAATGTCTTAAACATAATCCGAATAATAATATGATATTTAAGTTTATGTAACATTAATTTGAAGTTATGTAATATTTCCTATCTCATGTAGTGATACTAAACGTATTCATAATCAACTTCCCGTCGCAACGCGCGGGTTAACGTCTACTCGTTGTCATAAATATACTAACATGGGTACTAACCTACGCGACTGTATCAGTATTTTTCGTATCTAATAATACGACACCATGACAGGCAAATTAATATATTGTTGACTTTTGAGGAATACTTAAAATGCTATTTAGTTTTATAAATTATAAAAAAAACATTATTATATATATCAATTTACAACATAGGTTTGCGCTAGGAAAGTTTATACTTTACATACTTTACTTTATTGATTTCTCATTTGAGCCGTACGATGTGACCTTTAACCTTCATCAAGGTTCCATTCAGAGAAAATAATGGTGAGGAGGTGGAAAGAGAGGGTGTGGTTGACCACCACCGCACCGCTACATAATTCAATATTGACTTATCAGAGCTTTGTCAGAAATCTAGCCCCCCTCGCCGGAGATGGCTGATAGGTCTCTGGATCACCACCATCTTCGTCGTCTCCACCTCCTCTCATGACAATCTCTACCTTTTTTCACGGATCGGGTAGAAGACCACCTTTACAGTGGCCAAAATATTTCGAAAACCCTACCTTCGCCGCTCATCGGTCCAATTTGTCACCGCCAATGGGTTTCTCAGCTTCATATTAGGGGTCAGAGGTGAAGCACCCACCGGAAGCGGTGTCTCCGCCGCAGCACCACCGCGAATCCGCCAGGCTTGCCGGATTTCATATCTCTCTCTCTCTTTTGTATATAGATCTCTTTCTCTCTCTATAGGGAAAATGATGGGTTTGTGGTGTGATGTATACCAGTAAATGGTTTTAAAGAAAGCCAAAGGAAATGCACAAAAATTTTAATATAGCATATATCCATTCGTTACAAAATAACCTAGCTTGGATTTAAGTTATAAACATTTATTTCTAATATTTATTTGAGACTTTTTTTTAATGAAACGAATTAGTATGTTATCCTCTTTTCTATATAAATTGATTTTTTTATGTCTGAAAAATAAACAGAATCTAACTTATTTTAGCTTTATTATGTATATTTATCAAATAGCTATAATATTAGCTCCATTTATTCTAGAGGCTCATTGCCAATTTATTTCAGGGTCTCACTCTACTAATCTACTTTTTATTTTGATGTTCGTAAATTATTCGCCAAAAATAAAAATTCATACGTAAAGGTTCACCTTGAAACCCAAATTAAAAACTTGGGATGGAAGGATGCTCACCCTAACTTTTTGATATATGTTTTTATAGTTTTTGATATTCTTTTATTTGGTTTTTTTCTTATTTTATTTTGATCGATTTAAAATACGCGTTGATAACGTTTTGGCCGTATCATGACTTTATTTTTAGGGTTTTTGCTTTCGGTTGTTATACCAAATGCCTGCCTACACCGTAAGGAATCGATTTAATACCGACCGAACTCCCGCGCAACGCGCGGGGAATTTTTACTAGTTAAATTGAAACACTATATTATAATGTACCTTATATTTTTAGGGAATTTTTACTAGTTAAATTGAAACACTATATATGGGATAAGTTAGGTTATGTGCCTGTGTGAAATTCGATTGTTAATAAATAAAATTACATAAAACTTATAGGTATAAGTATTTAAAATATTTGAATTAGACCTACGAATATCTAGCTATAGTTTTCTAAATTTACGACTCTCAGCAACATTTTTATAAGAGATATCGGCGGTAGAAAGTGTAAAATAATTATACTTGTTTGGATAAAAAAATTAGAAGACAACATTAAAACAGTATTATAAAGGCAAAAAGTTGTATTGTAGTTTATTAATATATCTATACTACTATCTAATGCATTTTAGGTATGCAAAATTGTAAATTTATACCTCAGACAGATCTAACACAAAACATTATATCTATATGAGTAAACTGCAATTTTACCCCCTGAGGTTTAGGGTGGCACCCTTACCCCCCTTAACGAAATAATTGCAATTTTACCCCCCAACGTTTGCTGTTATGTCGCAACCTTACCCCCCGGTTTCAAATTTGTTGACTGATATGTTGACTATAACTTGAAATGACTATAATGCCCTTTCATATTACCCCCTGTGTTTTGTTCACTCTGTGATATTACCCCTTGCCACCACTGCCACCGCCATTCACCACCACAACCACCACTGCCACCCCCACCCCCACCCCCACCCCCACCACCTCCACCACCGTCCACCACCACTCTTCAAACTCCACCACCACCACCGCCCCCACCGGTTCAATCATAACCTGCATAGAAAAGAACAGTTCTTTCACCTCAAACACCAATAAAAACACTCAAAGAACCTTATTCCCAGGTGGGTACAAGAGGCCAGAGATCAAGATCCCCAATGTTGTCCTCCACCACCATCAGCCACCACCACCCACCTCTACCTCCATCGCCGCTACCCACCTCCACCTCATCTCCTCCACCCCCCACCTCATATTCTACAAAATTTTGAATCACCCAACATATTCTAGTTGTACCCTATGCATAATTATTTGTACATTCCCCATTAAAACCCATCTTCATCATCTTGAATAGCAGATTCATAACACAGATCATACGGTACGTACATTCAATAATCTGCCATCATTTTTGTCACACAGATTCCGTGACACTCATTTAGCACTCAAGAACATCAAGTTTAACCTTTAAAATGATATCCTACTAACCTGGATTCCGAGTTGTGAACTGTCGGAGGTTTGATCGGAGTGCACATGTGTCGCCGGAGGTTTGATTGGAGATGATGATGTTAAGTTTGCAGGTTTTAGAGAGAGAGAGGAGGGTTAGATGGGGGTAAAATTGAAGGGTACATGTGTCGCCGGAGGTTTGATTGGTGGTTTACTTATAACCAGGTGGGTGGTGGAGGCTGATGGTGGTGGAGGTGGGTGGTGGTAGAGGTGGGGGTAATTGTGCGATGAATGTTGGGGGGTAAAATTGAAGGGCATTATAGTCATTTCAAGTTATAGTCAACAGATCAGTCAACAAATTTGAAGCCGGGGGGTAAGGTTGTGACATAACAGCAAACGTTGGAGGGTAAAATTGCAATTATTTCGTTAGGGGGGGGTAAGGGTGCCAATCACCCTAAAGCCCAGGGGGTAAAATTGCAGTTTACTCTATCTATATTCTATACTACTATCTAATGCATTTAAATATGCAAAATATTCAAAATTGTAAAGGGTCGTATTATTGGCACACATTGGCTTATTAAATCGACACCCTCAATACGCATCGTATAGGTCTATACGATGCGTATTGTGTTGGTAATTAATTATGTGTCAGTCAAAGACTGACATTGTCTCACGGGGGTTAAAGTAATACGCATCGTATAGGCCTATACGATGCGTATTACTTTTTTTAGAAAGTACGATAAGCTTTTCGTCACTGTTGAGTGACGTAAAGTGATTGACGTATGCCCTATACGCATCGTATAGGGCTATACGACTCGTATTCTTTTCTGAATTTGAATTCTTCTTACCCTATTTAAACGACGAAGAAGACGATATATATATCGTCTTCGTTATATATTCACATTCACTAGCAAACATGTCTTGGTACAACTATGTTTTCGGTGAGCCGTCTGAGGCGGACACGAGCACGTTTATTTCGGATAGCAGTGTGGTATATCATTTTTTTTAACTTATTCTGTTTTTTTTTTGTTTATGAAATACTTAGCACACCGTTTGTATTAGGCGGGGTCTAATGTCCCTGATACTTACGATTTGGGTGGAAATGATGATCACGCGCACGAGGTCATGTCGGGCTATCGTCCCCGTCATAATGAATCGTCGTTGCCAGACCTCAACGAGGTAAGTATATATATTTACTTTTTTCTATTCGGCGTTAAACTTACCATTACCATTTACCCGTTGTTTTTTTTAGTCTGCTATGCCCCGCCAACCGTTGCTACCAGATTTGAACGCGTGTAGCCATGATCATGGTTCTAGGTCTCCGTTTTATGAACCCGGTTACGTTCCCTCGTACGGACAGGAAGAATATGGCAATAACGTTTTCGTTAGTGGTCCCTCGGGAGTACTAGGAGACCTTAGTCACCCTTCTTACGTGCAAGAGTCATTGGGTGACGATCCAGCCGTGCAAGAGTCATTGGGTGACGAGACACCCGTGCAAGAGTCATTGGGTGACGAGACACCCGCTTACCCTGAAGTTTCGTACAAAACTGATCAGGTACGAACGATATATATTTTTGTTAAATGTTATATTTTTTCTGTTAAATTATTATACAATTGTTAATACAAAATACATTAAGATTGTTATATTTTTCAAATAGGATAAAAATTAATTAATAAATGTTATATGAAATATTTTTATAAAATTAATTAAACCTGTTATATTTTTTAAATATTATAAAAAAAATACATTAATTTTTTTTAAATATTAATCAACTATTTTTTTAAATATTAATCAAATATTTTTTTAAGAATTTTTAAAAAAGTTTATTCAAAATTGTTATATTTTTTTAAATTACTTGTTATGTTTTTAGGATTTTTTATCCCGCGATGATTTGGAAAGTTGGGTAAAACGAAGGGGTTTAGCCAACGGATACATAATTGTTACCAAACGGTCCAAGGATAACCGGGTGTGGCTCCAATGTTGTCGTAGCGGCGAGCATGAGAGTAAGGCCACGGTTAGGAAAACCGGCAGCAAAAAATGCGCGTGCCCTTTTATGGTGATAGGTTGTCTCGACCGGGGCTGTATGTCTTGGCGGATAGATTATCTGAACAAAAAATTTAACGAGGCGCACAACCACGGCCCTACTGAACATCTGGAGGGTTACGCGTATGCCAGGAGGCTTACTCCTAATGAGTTTAGGCTGGTGCAAGAGCTGACAGATCAAGACATACAGCCCCATACAATCTGGAAGGCCGTAACCGAGCAGAACCCTAAGAACGTATGTGTTCCGAAAGACATACACAATGCTCGCCAAAAGATTAGGGCCGCGAAGTTCGAGAAAAAACCGTCTCCCATGCAGCGACTAGAACAAATCCTCCAGGAAAAAAAGATGACCTATTACATACAGGCGGAACCTTCCACCAACGTCGTTCAGCATATATTTTTCTGTCACGATAAGTCCTTTGAAATGTGGAGGGCATTCCCGCATGTGCTTATGATCGACGCTACCTACAAGACTAACATGTACAATCTTCTATTTTTGCAAGTTGTGGGTATGTCGTCGACAAACCACACCTTCTGTGTTGCGCATGCATTTCTTTCAAACGAGCAGGAGGCAACGTACGTCTGGGTATTGGAGAGGGTCAGGTCTATGCTGCACGAGTGCATGGAGCCGCGTGTAATTCTAACGGACAAGGACCAGGCACTGATAAACGCGTGTAGAAAAATATTCCCTGGCGCACACAGATTTCTCTGCAGGTTCCACATCTTACAAAATATTGTGAAGCACTGCAAGGGTTCGTTTAATGGGCAAGATTGGGAAGCCTTTATAAATCAGTGGAAAACAGTGTGTAATTCCGCTACCGAAGAGTTATACAAATATAACGTCCTCAACCTTCAGAGACACCTTGTCAATCAACAAATTACATGTATGTTCTCTCTACGTAAATACATTCATACAAATTGATATAAAAATTGAATATGTTTATTTTTTTCAGATTTTTTTAATTACCTATGGAATAACTTGTTAAGCACCTCCAAACAATTGTTCGTATCTGCATGGACCAATCAAACCCTGACATTCTTGCAAAGTACAACAAACAGAGCTGAGGGCGCACATACTGCATTAAAGAAACAGCTTACTACACCGAGATGCAGTCTGGAATCGCTGGTGAAAAAGGTGGACACCTTGGTACTAAAGCAATATGCGCAAATAAAGAAATCCTTGGAAGAAATCCGCACCAAGCGAATGAACAACCACCTTCAGATTCCTATGTTTTCCAACCTACTTCTTAAAGTTTCCATCCATGCTCTTAACCTATTGGAAAACGAGCTAACACGGAGAATAGACACGTTGCGGTCATTCGGATCAACATGTGGCTGCCAGCTGTACTCGGGTGTCGGGTTGTTATGTGCATGTCGCCTGGAGAGATTGCAGAATACAGGTACTTATAGACTTATAAAAAATGTTTTGTTGTCTTAATTTAATATGATTGTCTAATGATGTTTTTTTTTTTGCAGACTGCGTCATTCAGCTCGAAGATATAGACATTTTCTGGAGAAAACTTGACCTGAACGCATCAAATTTTGATGAGGAAGATGTTGATGTAGACAAACAATTAGAATATGTGAAACAAAAATTGTCTGCCCAACCCCCGCAAGTGAGGAAAAGCGTCTTATCGAAGATCATGGCGGTGGTAAACCCATATATGAGCGACAAAAAACCGCCTGTCGTACAAGAAAACACTCGCGAGCGGCCAACTTCCAAGGTCCAACAACAAAGAAAAGAGCAAGCTGCTAGAGATAGCTCAGTTGGGCCTCCCAGACAACAAAGTAGGTGTGACCCTCCTCGACATAGCTCTTATGTACCATCGCAAGATTCCCTAATACCGTCTACGTCTGCAATGTCTCTAAAGTCTCAAAGGTCGTTAAATCGACGCGGTCGTTCAACATCTTCACGTGAAAAAGAGCCTGGCAAGGGCAATGCCTTTCCGTTAATCACTGATGAGGGAATGCTTGAATATGCGCACAGATACAAAAAACAAATTCCAAAAGTGTTCCACCGCTACATTTCAAGAATAAAAGATGTCAGGCCGGATGGACATTGTGGGTTTCGGGCGGCGGCTGTGGGTTTAGGGTTTGAACAAGATTACTCTGGGCATATTCGAAACCAACTACTTGAAGAGCTGACGGGTCCGAACAAAGAAATGTGGGAGTACATCTTCGATAGTGAAGTACCAGGGGACTACGACCAACAAGTACAGAGAATAAATTTTACCGGGGTTGGAATGGCACCCAGAGAACATTGGATGGAGATGCCTCAAGCGGCACTCCTTCTTGCCAATTGTCGCAACCCCCGATCCCAAATCCCCGGGAACGGGCGACCGCGAGCCAGTTTTGGTGGTATTGCGTGTTGTCTAATTTGGCAGCGGAATTTACATCAGGACCGTAGTTAGGAAATATTTTATCAGAGTAAAATACCACATTTTATATAAATAAATCCCATTTTATTTGAATTAAAACACCTTCTTTGTTTAGGTAACTTTTATAGCCACTTTTCCAAGCCTTCAGTGCTGTCCAGCTGGCTTCTAATTGGCTTTCACATTGTGTTACCTGAAACGCGTTTTAAAAACATTTGTCAGTGGGAAATACTGGTGAGTGAATCCCAGTTTAATCAAGGAACATTAATTTAGTTTAAACAGTATTGAAAGCGATTACAATGTTTATATCTACCCAATTACTCATTCAGTACTGTCAATCCTGACTGGTGGGTCATATTACACATTGGCTAACTCTTCGTACAATGGTAACGTGTCTCACATTTTGTATACAAAACCCCAACATACCGGCAGTAATCGTAGAATTACAAAGACTCAATCACTGCTAAATTGCATTGTAAAATAGTTAAGGTTTTGTAAAAACTGTTTGCAAAACGGAGATTACTCACATTGCTGTCTTAGATTATCCTTTAGGGTTTCCTGGTGACAATCTATAATTTACAGAAATGCACACGTGTTAGTATAATAACCCATTTTAACATTAGTAATACCCTCCCCGAGATGGCATTCCAACGACTACGTCGGGCAGAACCACGACAGCCGTTACGGAACCCTAGATCAATCAGGCAACGTATCTAATACGTATCCAGGGGTTATAATACTTACAACGGAGCAGAACTTCGCTATTTAGGGGGGTATAATACCCGAGTATTATGCCTATAATTCAGTTTTGAGAGAAAGAAAACGATTTTGAACAAATTCGAATGAAGATCCGTTGGCCTGCTTATATAGTGCTTCACCTGGGTTTTCTCGCGGCCCGCGTAAATGTAGCCAAGGGGCTACTTGGCCCGCGTCAAAGCTGGTCAACGGACTAGCTTGTACGGGTCAGCGCATAGGTCTGCCGTGTGTTGGGCCACGTGGCGGCCCAGGGTCGCGCCAGGTTTTAAGTTTACGCGGCCCGCGTAAGTGTTAAGGGTGGCTTACGCGGCCCGCCTAAAACCCAAAAATCAATTTTTAATTATTTTTATTAATATTTAGGGTATTCGGGGCTCATTTTCACGTATGGGGTGTTTTTAGGGACAGATTGGGATATTTTAAAAATATTAGGGTGTCGGAAATAATTCGAGGGTGTCGGTTTTCTTTGAGGTTGTTACATCCTCCCCACCTTGTTTTAGAGCTCGTCCTCGAGATCTACTGGAACAAGTGTGGATATTTCCTTTGCATTTCAGATTCAAGCTCCCATGTGTACTCAGGTCCTCTTTTGGAGTCCCACTTCACTTTGACCAGAACTAATCTCTTATGCTTGAGGTTCTTGACTTTTCTGTCTTCAATCTGTAGAGGCCTTTCTACAAACTTGAGTTGTTCATTTACCCTATATCCTTAAGAGGTACCATCAGAGATTCACCAGCTAAGCATTTCTTGAGATTTGATACATGAAATACATCATGTATTCCTGCCATTTCCTCTGGCAGTTGTAGCTGATAGGCTACAGGTCCTATCTTTCTAATAATCTCAAAAGGTCCAACATACCTGGGACTTAGCTTTCCTCTTTTGATGAATCTTACTACTTCTTTCCAAGGAGAGACTTTTAACAATACTTTATCTCCTACTTGGAATTCCAATGGTTTGCGTCGGTTATGAGCATAACTTTTCTGTCGATCACCCAGATTGTATCATAACTTTCTTTGTTTTGGGTAATTTAGTAACAAAATCCATTGTTATTAATTCTCATGTCCACACTGGCATTTCTAACTGTTGCAACAAACCTGAGGGTTTCTGGTGTTCAGCTTTAACTTGTGAACAAGTTAAACATTTAGAAACATAGGCTGCTATGTCCTTTTTCATTCCTATCCACCAGAATTTTTTTCTTAAATCTTGATACATTTTATCATTTCCTGGATGCATCGTATACTTAGACTTATGGGCTTCTTCTAATATACGATGACGTAGGTTTCCTAATTTAGGTATCCACACTCTCTTTTTATGGAATCTCCAAATTCCATCGGTTCCTTGTTCTAATTCCTTAATCATACCTTTTAATTTTTCAGTATCTTCCTTGATTACTGATTCTTGTGCTTCTCTTATCTGATCATTTAAATCTACTTGTAGATTTAATTTAAGAGAACGTACCCTTTTTGGCTTTTCATGATACTTTCGGCTTAAAGCGTCTGCCACTACATTAGCTTTTCCTTTATGATACTGGATATCACAATCATAATCACTAAGCATCTCCATCCAGCGTCTTTGTCTCATATTCAACTCCTTTTGCCCGAAAACATACCTTAAACTCTTATGATCGCTAAATATGGTAAACTTACAACCATAAAGGTAATGTCTCCAAATCTTAAGGGCAAAAATTATAGCTCCTAGTTCTAAATCATGGGTTGAATAATTCTCTTCGTGATTCTGAAGTTGTCTAGATGCATATGCTATAACCTTTTGACGTTGCATCAATACACATCCATAACCTAACTTAGAAGCGTCACAAAATACTACAAAATCTTCAGTTTCTTCTGGTAACGCTAGTATGGGTGTATGGGTTAATCTATGCTTAAGAATTTTAAATGCTTCTTCTTACTTTGGTCCCCATTCAAACTTAATGGATTTACAGGTTAACTTAGTTAAAGGAATGACTATTCTAGAAAAATCTCGAATAAACCTTCTATAATATCTGGCCAATCCTAAGAAACTTCTAACCTCGGTTGGTGACTCAGGGGTTTTCCATTTAGTAATCGCCTCGATCTTTGTTGGATCCACATGAATTCCTTCATGATTAACTAAATGTCCAAGAAACTGTACTTGTTCTAACCAAAACTCGCATTTTGAAAATTTAGCATAAAGCTTTTCCTTTCTTAATAGGCTTAAAAGTGCGTGCAAATGCTTTGCATGATCTTCCTTACTTTTAGAAAAAATGAGAATATCATCTATGAAGACAATTATGAATTTATCCAAATATGGCTTACGTATCCGGTTCATCATGTCCATAAATGTGGCTGGGGCATTGGTTAAACCAAATGGCATGACAGTAAATTCATAATGGCCATACCTTGTTCTGAAAGTGGTCTTAGGAATGTCCTCTTCCTGTACCTTTAATTGATGATATCCTGACCTTAAATCAATTTTAGAGAAAAATCGAGCTCCTTGCAGTTGATCGAACAGATCATCGATTCTCGGTAATGGGTACCGGTTCTTAATCGTGACCCTGTTCAATTCACGGTAGTCAACGCACAAACGCATTGATCCGTCCTTCTTTTTAACAAATAAAATCGGTGCTCCCCAAGGCGATGAACTTGGTTGTATGAATCCTTTCTCTAATAATTCATCTAATTGTTTCTTCAGTTCCTGCATTTCTGCGGGTGCCAATCGGTAAGGTGCTTTGGCAATTGGTGCTGTTCCTGGCAATAGATGGATTCTGAATTCAACTTTTATGTCTGGTGGTAGTCCTGGTAATTCTTCTAGAAAGACATCTGAAAACTGAGACACTACTGGAATGTATTTTAGTTCTTTTCCTTTAGTGTTAGTGATTATAGAAATCAAATACACTATAGATCCTTTTCTTATATAACTTGCAGTTTTCATCACAGAGATGAATTTTGTGGATCTATATGGCTTATCACCTTTAATTGTGATCTTTTCACATTTTGGTGAATGTACTTGAATTGATTTTTGATCACATAAAATACTGGTTTTATTGGTTATTAACCAATTCATTCCTAAAACAACATCAAATCCTGCCAGATTCATAGGATAAAGGTTTACCATAAACTTTTGATTTAAAATTTCTATTCTTGCTCCCTGCAAGTTTTCAAAAATCCTAACAGTTTCTCCATTAGCTGTCTCTACTAGACATTCTTGTAGTAGTTTAGTTAATGATTGATTTAGAAGTTTGCAAAACGAAGTATTAATAAAACTTTGGTTTGCACCAGAGTCAAATAATACTTTAGCAAATACATCATTAACTAAAAACGTACTAGCTATCACGTCTGGAATCATCTTGGCCTCGTCTGCAGTCAGAACGAATGCTCTAGCATTTTTATTGTTCTTGTTATTTGTAGCTGGAGCTAATTTTGGACAGTTTGGCTTGATATGACCTTGTTCTCCGCAGTTATAGCATATCCTGTTGTTGGCTTTCCTCCTGCAGTCTTCTTCCTTGTGTCCTGATATTTTGCAGAAATTGCAATATATGGAGCATCTTCCAGAATGCTTCCTTTTGCAATACTTGCAATAAGGTGCAGATATGGAACCTACATTTTTTCCACGGTTGGAATTTCCAGATCGGAATTCCTGGGTAAGTCTTTGAGCTAGGTTTTTCCTCTGGTCTTCTTCTCTAGTACGGATTAATTCATATGTCAAGGTGTTTGCTAGTTCTACAGCTTCTTCTATGGTTTGGGGTCTAGCTGCCTTGACTACATGTCTAATCTCTCCGATTAATCATCAGATGTAACGGGAGATTAATACTGGTTCAGGTGATGCAAGGGTTGGTACTATTCTAGCATATTCAAAGAATGTAGTAGTATACCCCTTACTATCTACCCCGGTCATCCTAAGGTTCAGAAACTTATTAGCTATCTGTTCCTTTTCATTGGGAGGGCAGAATTTCCTTTCTACCATATTTTTAAATTCTTCCCATTCCATGTTGTATATCTTATCACTTCCTCTTGACTGGAGGATACTGTTCCACCATTCTAAGGCTGAGTTCTTAAACAGGTTAGAAGCAAACATTATCTTATCTTCTTCAGCACATTTGCTTATTTTTAAAACGGCCTCAGTCTTCTCTATCCAGCGTAGGGCTACAATGGGTCCTTCATTGCCCGAGAATTCTATTGGTTTGCAGGACCAGAATTCTTTGTAAGAACAACCATAAGGCATGGTTCTTCTTCTTTTGGGAATGGGCACTTGAAGTACGGGTCCATTGTTTACGTTGTGTTCTGGTTCAATTGGTCACTTACTGTTATGTTTACTTTTATTATTCGCTTCTTGAACCGTTTGAATAATAAATGGCATTGCATCTATGATTCCTTGTGCCACTATGTGTTGAACGGCACTATTATCCATTTGGTTTCCATTGTTATTGATGCTCGGATTCTCATTAACCACGTTAATGTTACTCTGGTTATCGTTATCCAGATTATCTTGATTTCCTTCGTCGGCCATCTGAATTTTAAACAGTTACCCCGTATTAATATCACAAAATAATATTAATATAGTCAATCACATGACACGAAATTTTGGTCAAAAGCGTCAATCATTGTGACTTTACTCTATTCATCTACTATGCATCTATTACACACCAGTACTGAAATAAAAATTACAATACCGACTGAAATGAAATTACACTAATAGTAGTAGGCATCCATACACACATATTTTATTTTATTTGATTATTATTATTATTATTATTATTATTATTATTATTATTATTACTACTACCGTTTCCTCCATCACATCACGGATATGGATTTATCCAGAAATCCATATTGCGCTCGTCGTACTTCCAGACGAGTCGCTCTCCCACCTGTCTCATTCGTTCACTACTTTCTAAAATTTCCTCACCAAATGTCCGAAGTTCTTGTACGTTTTCTGCACTCATTGGGGTGCAGGTTCTAGGACTGGGTTCGGAATCTGGGGTGCGGGTTCCTGGTATGGGGGTGTAGGTGCCTGGAATCGGTAAGGATCTTCTAAAATCTCCCTAATGTATTCATCGTGGTAATAGGGATCTAAGGGAACCATACCTGGGTAGGCTCCTATGTTCTGCATGGGTGTGTCTTCATGTATCGGGTAATGTTGCACATAGTCCCTAACATCATCCCACTAGGGATCGTAATTTGGGTCTAGGGGATTTGGTGCTGGTACCCTAGGTATTTCCTCCGGATTGAAGTCGTGCATCTCTACTTGGTTTTCAGGGTTTTCTATCTCCATGGGTTGGTCAGGGATAGGTGGCTGTGGTTGGGGTGCTATTATTTGCTCCAGATTAGGGCCAGCTGCAGTGGTGGCTAGGATGTGAATGTTGGCTATACCCCTATTTATTATATCCTGGGCATAGGCATCGGTTTCTCTTTTGGCTGTTGCTAGTACCCTCTGTTCTTGTAATTTTTTCATACGCTTCCTACGTTCATGTGCCCCTCGACTGAACCATCCCCTCTTTTTCTGAGGAAATGGCTCCTCAGACTGAGCCTTAAACACAAAGATTCCTTCTTCCGTATCAGCAGGGTACCCAGAGAGGGCAGGCTGAGAAGAGGAGGTGCCATCGCTTTTAGGCGAACCAGACAATTGACGATACGCGTCAGATGGTCCTTGGTCGCTCATATAGCTCTGATACCACCTTCTGTCGCAACCCCCGATCCCAAATCCCCGGGAACGGGCGACCGCGAGCCAGTTTCGGTGGTATTGCGTGTTGTCTAATTTGGCAGCGGAATTTACATCAGGACCGTAGTTAGGAAATATTTTATCAGAGTAAAATACCACATTTTATATAAATAAACATGTTGGGATAGAACCCAAGTTTTTATTACAAACTGATTTATAGGGATAAATCCCATTTTATTTGAATTAAAACGCCTTCTTTGTTTAGGTAACTTTTATAGCCACTTTTCCAAGCCTTCAGTGCTGTCCAGCTGGCTTCTAATTGGCTTTCACATTGTGTTACCTGAAATGCGTTTTAAAAACATTTGTCAGTGGGAAATACTGGTGAGTGAATCCCAGTTTAATCAAGGAACATTAATTTAATTTAAACAGTATTGAGAGCGATTACAATGTTTATATCTACCCAATTACTCATTCAGTACTGTCAATCCTGACTAGTGGGTCATATTACACATTGGCTAACTCTTCGTCCAATGGTAACGTGTCTCACATTTTGTATACAAAACCCCAACATACCGGCAGTAATCGTAGAATTACAAAGACTCAATCACTGCTAAATTGTATTGTAAAATAGTTAAGGTTTTGTAAAAACTGTTTGCAAAAAGGAGATTACTCACATTGTTGTCTTATATTATCCTTTAGGGTTTCCTGGTGACAATCTATAATTTCCAGAAAAGCACACGTGTTAGTATAATAACCCATTTTAACATTAGTAATACCCTCCCCGAGACGGCATTCCAACGACTACGTCGGGCAGAACCACGACAGCCGTTACGGAACCCTAGATCAATCGGGCAGCGTATCTAATACGTATCCAGGGGTTATAATACTTACAACGGAGCAGAACTTCGCTATTTAGGGGGGTATAATACCCGAGTATTATGCCTATAATTCAGTTTTGAGAGAAAGAAAACGATTTTGAACGAATTCGAATGAAGATCTGATGGCCTGCTTATATAGTGTTTCACCTGGGTTTTCTCGCGGCCCGCGTAAATGTAGCCAAGGGGCTACGCGGCCTACGTCAAAGTTGGTCAACGGACTAGCTTGTCCGGGTCAGCGCATAGGTCTGTCGTGTGTTGGGCCACGTGGCGGCCCAGGGTCGCGCCAGGTTTTAAGTTTACGCGACCCGCGTAAGTGTTAAGGGTGGCTTACGCGGCCCGCCTAAAACCCAAAAATCAATTTTTAATTATTTTTATCAATATTTAGGGTATTCGGGGCCCGTTTTCACGTATGGGGTGTTTTTAGGGACAGATTGGGATATTTTAAAAATATTAGGGTGTCGGAAATAATTCGAGGGTGTCGGTTTTCTTTGAGGTTGTTACATCAATAGGTTTGGTGTGATTGTTCACATATTAGACATCCAAGGTTGTTATACTGTATTTCCCTTATATGATCCAAAGTACGCACGTGACCCCCATTAGTTTGTTTCACTGTTATTTGTTAATCGTGGTCATTTCATCCACGTCAGACTTGAAGGGGACTATCCAATGCCGCCACCGAACCTTACATAGAGTAAACGCGCGCGCCAAGAAGCTTTACGTTGGACGGAAAACTACACGGAACGGATAGCGTGGTATGATATGCTAATGAAGCCTAACATTGACCCTACATTGCTTGTTATTGATTGATTTGTAATTTTAAACAATAATTTATTTGTATAATGTATTCCATTTGTTTATTGCCAAATCAATGCATTATATTGATTAATTTGCAATACGAAAATACGGTAAGATATTCAAAAATGCGCTAAAAACGTCAAAATACGTTACAGTACAATTAAATACATGAAAATATGCTAAAATACGCTAACATGCGCTAAAATACGCTAAAATGTTCGAAAATACGGTAAAATACGTCAAAATACAATTAAATACGTCAAAATACGCCGAAATACGCTAAAACGCGCTAAAATACCTTAAAATACCATAAGATACATGAAAATATGCTAAAATATGGCAAAAATACACTAACATGCGCTAAAATACGCTAAAATGTTCGAAAATACGGTAAAATATGTCAAAATACAATTAAATACTTCAAAATACGCTGAAATACGCTAAAATGCTCTAAAATACCTTAAAATACCATAAGATACATGAAAATATGCTAAAATACGCTAAAATGTTCGAAAATACGGTAAAATACGTCAAAATACAATAAATACGTCAAAATACGCTAAAATGCGCTAAAATACCTTAAAATATCATAAGATACATGAAAATATGTTAAAATACCTTAAAATACGATATAATGCTCTACAGTACGCTAAAATGTTCGAAAATACTGTAAAATACGTCAAAATACAATTAAATGCGCCGAAATGCGCTAAAATGCACTAAAATACCTTAAAATACCATAAGATACATGAAAATATGCTAAAATAAGCTAAAATACGCTAAAATGATCGAAAATACGGTAAAATACGTCAAAATACAATCAAATACGTCAAAATACGCCGAAATACGCTAAATACCTTAAAATACCATAAGATACATGAAAATATGTTAAAATACCTTAAAATACGATATAATGCTCTAAAGTACGCTAAAATGTTCGAAAATACGGTGAAATACGTCAAAATACAA